>JAJPUD010007505.1:43228-65254 GCA_023553655.1 Myrmecobius fasciatus | reverse complement strand
CTTCCTTTCTTTCTTTTTTTGGACAGAAGTTTTGCTGTTTTTAGGACTTTAAAAAGTTTGGAAAAGAAATATGAAGCTGTAATTGCAATTTACCCAGGCTTCTGCCTTCTCCAGGCTGATGTTTGAGAGACTTTGAATCCCATAGGAGGAAAAGGAATGATGGTTAACTGTAGAGATCATAAAGAAAGGAGAGACCCAATGAACAAAGCAACTGGACCTTTTCCAGCTGCTGGAAACAATGGACTAGAGGGCAAATTGAATGGCTAGAATAGATGAATCTCCTATAGATTGGATAGCCAATGATCAAGACAAGTCACTGGGGACTGAGCTCTTTTAGGTCAGCCAAAACACAGACAGTAAGAAACTAAGAGGATTTAGAAAGAAACCACTAATACTCCAAGCTAGCTTTCATTGGAAAACATTTCTATTTAAGATCTAGGTCCTAATTCCTGATCTGCAATTAATGTGCTAGATTAATATCTCTCCACTCTGGGTCTCTATTATCTCATTTATAAAATGAAGAATAAATTAGGTGGCCTCTAATAAGCCTCTTATCTCTGGTATACTGGGAATATATATTCTGAGTCTATAATATATTTGCAAAAAATGTTTCAGAATAATGGACATCATTATTGGTTTTATAGAGAATTTGCTCTAGAGGCTTGCATGGGGTAGGAATCCAGTGAGCAACAGCTGGATGATCTCACAGATGTATCTAGTTCTGATCCTCATCTCTTTCTAACTCCATAATTAAATCATAATGAGGTGCTGGACCATAATGAGGCTAAGGGACGCGTTCAGGCTCACATAGATAAATGTCTTGGTGCCCAGAGCCCCCTGGATGATCTAGCCCAATCTGGGCTAAGTCTTTTTGCCATTTCCCTTTCTGGTCAGGATTCTATTGGCCTTCATGGCCTAGGGCCATCCTCCCTGTATCTCAGGTAGGATCTATGTCTTCTTCTGTAAAGGTCTCAGTAGACCTACTATACATTGTGACCTCCAGGGGAGTCATTATTAGGGGATTCATTTCTGATAGAGGTTCTGTATCAGAATGTAATAGTCCTGATTATCTCCTGTGAAACATTCAGTTCAACTACACAGAAAGTTAAATTTCTAGGAAGAATCTGAATCTTTTGATATTATGAATCTCTTTGGCCAACAGCCTAGTGAAACCTATGAACCCCTTTTAGGAATCATGGTTTTTTGTTTGTTTGTTTGTTTGTTTTGTTTTGTTTTGTATTTTGCTAAGGCAACTGGGGTTAAGTGACTTGCCCAAGATCACACAACTAGGAAGTAAAATCATGGTTTTTTGTTGTTGTTGTTGTTGTTGTTGTTGTTTTGTTTGTTTGTTTGTTTTTTGCTTTTTTTGCTGAGGCAATTGAGGTTAAGTGACTTTCCCAGAGTCACACAGTTAGGGAATGTTAAGTGTCTGAGACCAAATTTCAACTCAGGTCCTCCTGACTTCAGGGTTGGTGCTCTATCCACTGAGCCACCTAGCTGCCCCCCCCAAATCATATTTTTTAAGTGTAAAAAATAAATGTGTAGGGTTCTAAAGCCAAAGGTTAAGGAAAATGAAGAGTAATTTTTTTCCATTCAAATTAAGACTCTTGGGAGTCTGTAGGTTTTAAATTAAGAACTGGTCTAAAGTTTCAGACAAAGATGTTCTTTGTTATCCCCTGGCTTTCAGTTCTGTGTCATCTCCTTCCAATCTCTTCATTTGGACTTTGTGTTTTGAGGCTTGTTCTTAGTTCTTGGACTGGTCAACCCCTTCTTTTCTCAGGCCTTTGGTTATACCTTCTAGATGTCCCAAGATGCCTAGACTTGAGAGATGTTTCCTCCATACTGATTTACAGGGCAGCTTGTCTGCTTATGGAGTTGTGATCAACACTTTAGGCAGATGGCAGACCAAATCTGTATGCCTTTTTATTCTTTTTTTATGGATCTCTTTTTCTTTCAAAATGCTTTTATTTCTTTTTTTTTCAGGAGGAGGGGATATGCTTTTTATTCATTTAAACTTAAATACAAAATGAGAAAAGAAAAAAGAACATTACCATGTACATAGCAGAACGTGAGAGAATTCCATTTAAACCAATGCATTTCCATTTCAAGAAAACATATATAATACATACTATACATTGTTTTCTAAACCTTCCAGTTTTTCTTTGCTCCCAAGTAGGTATTCTTTTGTTCTCTGCTATATACTTATTTTATTTATTTATTTTTTACAATTAATTTATTTCCAAATGCATCATCCCCTCTCCCACCCAGCTGCCCATTCCTTATAATCACAAATAATGGAGAAAAAAACAACATATCAAATGGTTTCAGTGATATAGATAATACTCTATATCTGTCGTCCTCCAGAACTATCAGAAGGGAAGGTAGTACGTTTTCTTATCTCTTCTTCCTGAACATGGGGCTCTTTAGTACTCTTTATTATCCAAATTTCAGTTTCAATTTTTTTTATTATTCTTTTTCCAATCACATCATGGTCATCATTTCCTGGTTATACTTTCTTTATTCTACAACAGCTTATGCGCCTTCCAATGGGTCTCTGTGTTCATCACTTTCATTATTTTTTTTAATGTCGTGCTAATACCCCATTACATGTAGGGGGCACAATTTTGACACTTTCCAATTGTTGAGCACTGGCATAGTTTCCTGTTCTCTGCTATTATGAAAAGGGATTTTTTTTGAGCATTTTGTTGTTCATACAACTTTTCTTTCTGTCTTTGACCTCTTCGGGAAAATGTCTGCTTGCCATTGTTTCATGTCTGGGGTAATATGTATATGTGAGTATGTATACACATGCATAAATATGTATGTGGGTGTGAGTTTTTTATTATAATTTCTAACTGCCTTTCAGAATGGTTGAATTAGTTTAGAGCTAGCAAAAAGTATACTACTATGTTCATTTTCCCAAAGACTTCCCAATGGCAGACAATTACTTTTCCTTTGTTAATATTTGGGTGGGATGTAAAACCTCAGTTGTTTGGGGTTATGTATCTCTTATCTGGAGCAATCTTTCACTTGACAATCCATGGGGAGAATGGATTATCTTATGAATGGCTGAAAAACTAGGTGTTTTTCTAGGTCTGTGCATAAAATAACAGTCCAGGTCCAAATTCTGCATGTGAGCCATGGGCCAGTCAGAGATGGAGCAGCCCCAGCAAAGGCTTTGGGAGGAGACTCACTTGGGATGGAGCAGCGTCAGTTAGCTCCATCAGAGGGATCACAGGTGACTGGAATTGGTGATAATGATCATGGAGCAAAAAGCCACCCTTGTGAAAATTCAAATTCTACTTAAATTGCCTTAAAAAGATGCTGAAGATCAGCCGGCAGGTGAAGAGCGAAGTCATCGAGGTCTTTTCTGGAGCTGAGCTGCCAAACAGTCCACACGTGGCCCAATTGTCAGCAAATGCTCGCCTCCAAGACTCCACACATGGCAAACACTCAGATGGAGGTCAGGAGAAATGATACGGGGAGTCTCCCAGGAATATTAGCATTGACTGTAAGGCAGGAGAGCATGGCGGTACTGGACCACCCACCATGTCAAACAAGACGCCATACTCCACGAGCAAGGCAGACTAGCACAAAGGAAATGTGAGCTGGGGAAGTCCAGAGCCAAGTCCCTCCTAATGCACTATTTGTGCCCAACTTGTGGCAGAGCCTTCCCAGCTCATATTGCACTGACTGCCGAGTCGGACCAATGTGCCCTGACTCCAATGTTGTGATGCCATTGGTTTCTCTTTAAAAATGACAAATAACAATGAACATGGGGAAGGAAACGGGAGGAAGATCCCCTGAAGGTGGGAAATAGGGGCTGGAAATTTGGGAGAGGGGCCGGCTTGGCCAGCCTCTCAGGTTTGTCTGCGACTAGTTCTGATCCGGCATGTCTATGGCGTGTCTTGCTGAGATAAAAGTCTATTAATGAAGCTTTGTCTGTCTCTTTTGTAGGCTCCTGGGGACTACACAAGCAAGTCTCCTCATCTCTCCGGGAGCTACTAGCTGAAGGAAAACAGCCAGTTCTCTTCACTTTGAGTATCATGATCTTTCTCGTCATTTAAAATATCTTGTGGAGAGGGACTATTTGAACCCCTTCTTTCTTAGAGCATGTGGGTCATTAGGGGAGTTGATGATTTTAATATTCCACAAAGGATTTCTGCATTGATAATAAGGCAATGTCTGAGCTTGGGACTTTCTGGTTTAATAACAGTGATGGGATCCTGGACCATGTTTTAAAATGCACCAGAGCATTGAGAGAATGGAGCAGAGGAGGAAAGGTTTTACCCATCACTGGTGAGTCAGAGACAGAAGTCTTTCTGTTTATCCTGTATACTGGCTTAGCTGACTCACAGTTTTATCCCGGACCCTTTCTATTCAGAACTGGGTGTTTGCTCCATTGACTTTTCCAAGGTCTTTCAGTCTGACTTGGATGGTGCATTTGCTACTTGTGCTCAGAAATCTTGCCTAGATGAAAAGTGGGGGCGGGGGGGAATCATCCATGTTGTAGAAGTAGAATTCAAGTCTTGTCAGTTATTAGAGCTAGGGAGGAGCTTAGTGATCCAATTCCCTCATTTTTCCACTGGGAGAAACTGAGATCCAGAGAGATTTAAATGACTTCCCTATAACAAAGCAATCTTAGTTCACGTTTCTTGTATCCAGGCCAGTGCTTTGCCTGCTGTCACACATATTCCCCCTCCTGCCTATTAAAGTCAGTCAAGATTTTATCATCTGTTATCTTATACCAGAACAAGAACTCCAGAAAATGCCCAGACAGCTCCACAAATATGGCACGATCCCCTGCCAGGTTTGTCAATAGCTTCTGAAATTTAAACTTTTCTCTTACATTCAACTGGACTTTAATATGTTCCCAGCAATCAATCAACAAATATTGAATAAGTGCTTATTGTGTGCTAGACATTACACTGGGAATAGAAACCCAAGGAGTTTGCATGCTAATAGAGAAGATAAAAAAGTGTGTGTGTGTGTGTGTGTGTGTGTGTGTGTGATAAGGTCAGGTGTTTCTGGGCAGTTCCTTGGGTAGCAATGGGTAGGATAGCCTGCAGTGAGGATGGACTTGAGTCAGGGAGACCAGTAATGAATCTTACAATAATAACTCTCCTAAGAGTTAATGAGGGTCTGAGTCAAGAGAGTATCTGGGGGGGGGGGGCAAGAAGGGAGCAGATGTGAAGGCAGACGTGGCAAGATTTGTCAGCTGATTGTCAGCAATCACTATCCATCCATGAGAAGTGAGAGGCCATCCTGGAAGAGGCTATGGTAATGACTCTGACTCTGGGAAGATGCTGGATGGGGAAATTTGGAAGAGAGAAGGTTTCCAAGGCAGAGATAAGAAGCTCAGGTTTGACTATTTCTGGGTACACCTGTTTGAGATTCTGATGTCTCCAGGACATCCAGCCTGAAATATCATGGTATAAGATAAAATCCAGAGGGAAATGGGGGCTGGATCTTTGGGTCCAAAAGTCATCCACATAAAGCTGTTCATTAAACTGATGGGAGTTGATGAGGTCACCAAGGAAAAATAGAGAGAAAGAACAAGAGGGCCTAGCAAAGACCTCACAGTTAATGGGTGGGATAGAGATGCTGAGCCCATGAAGGAGACTAAGAAGGAATGGACAGAGGGAGAGGAGATGAACCTGGAGAGAACAGCATCCAACAGGCTGAGCAAGGAGAGAGTATTCTGTAGGAGAGGCTCACCCACTGTGTCAAATGCAGCAAAAGAGTCAAGAAAGATGGGGACAGAAAAGACTGGCCAATCCCTCTTCAGAGGCTTAAAGCCTCGGGCTGCATAAGTCTGAAGACTTCAAGACTGAAGGGAAGAAATAGTGGGAGGTCCAAGATCCATATTGTTAGTATTGGTCTTGGGAGGTAAGGGATAAAATTCATCAAGGATGAAACTTGGATTTGCCAACAGAGGATCTGCAGTTCTCTCCCAGCTCTACCACTTACCCCTGAGGCCAAGCTTTTCCCCTTCATTTTCCAGATGAATATACTAGAAGATCTCTTCTTTCTCCAAAAAGTATGGAAAATCTTATGAATTCTACAAAATCAAGCTGCTGATCAGTAGCTGAGCGTCGCCTACTTTGGATTGGCTGGAGTCTTGTCTTCTTGGCTCCATATCTCCGTATTTTCTTGGCATGTTTCATACTTCATATCTTTTTCTATCTTCTTTAATTTGTTCCCTACAATGCTATCTCAGGTTCATGGCACATAGGGGATTAGTAGCCATTCAACACAACTTAGAACTCAAAGGCCCCTAAGGATGGATGCCCTTTCCCAATTTAATTCAGAGAAAATTAGTTCAAAACTAAAGACATTGCTATAAAGAGCTTAACAAAGTGCATGACAAGAAAGTTTTTCCTTCACTTTAATCATATTGGGGTTTCTTCCCCATTTGTTTCCCATGCCATTGACCAAAAAACACATGTGAGGGCTGTTTGCCCAGGAGACGGGTGGGAGAGGATAAATGAATGGGGAGCACATGTAGAGAGGAAAACGTGCCCCAGAAGGAACCGCTCTTTACCCCCAATATTGCCCTGAACAGATTCTTCTGTCGCCTGTGAATTGGATTATGTAACTTGTCTATCACTGCAGCTCAGAGCTACCAAGATGCACGGCTGGCCTGTTCTCTGCTCCTTTCTGCCATCTGCTGATCCTCTGCATCTAGGCTTCTCTATTGCTGGTCTCAGCTGCCATTTGTTAGTTTTCAGCTCAGAATCAGGGTTAGAATTAGAAATGGAGTTGTGGACTGCATGGCCTTTTCCTCATAACAAGCAGAGTCTAGCTGCTCTTTTAGTTCATAGTCCCAGGAGCTACTGCAGCCTTTTGTGATTCAAATCGCCAGCTGGCCAGGTAAAAGAGATCTTAGAAGAAAAGTCTGCTTTGCTCTCCGACTCTGGTTTAGTGCTTGGATTTGGGGTTAGAAAATTCCTTTTCATTGATTTCCATTCCCATAATGCCAAAGCACAGCTGAGTTTAAGATTGAAAAAAAAAACCTGGGTGAAACTGGTGCCCTTTGTCCTTTGCCGCTCATAACAAAGTCAGTACACAAGGCCTATTTGCTTTTATGGGGAGCTGGGGGCTCATTCGAGTTATGGCGCATTATGCCTGAAAACGTTAGCGTATCTTTCTTTACAAAGGACCAGTTTTCTCTGAAGGAGAAAATTCATAATTTAAAAAACAACAAACTGGTTCTCTTGCCTTATGAGAAACAAACAGAAGCCGTGGAAAACATCTCCTATTCCATCCACGACACAGGCAGCCCGAGTGTCCCATCAAACAGAGAAATTGCAGCAATAACAGATCAATATGTCTCAGGAAGAAAGTCGCCATTTGCCCAGGATGAGAGCTCTCTTTGGAATACAAACGTGATGGAGTCTCGTTTTTGAGGTTTTCTTGACATCTCTGGGAGCTGCAGGTTCCTCCTACTGGTGGGTCCCTCGAGAGAATCCTGGCTTTGAGATTACTCTGGGCCTGGAGAAAAGCAGCCAGGAGCAGCACTGGGGCCATCCTTTCCTTTGGCTCGTTTACATAGGTGCTCTGCCAGGGCAGGGAACATCTGGGGACTCCTGCAGATGATTGCTTTTTTTTTGTTGGGGTTATTTATTATTTAAACGTGTCTTTGGGAAATCACACTGAAAATGAATCCTGTATTCCCCATTATTGGAGCAAGACCACACGATTCAGGGCCGAGGTTGCCGGTTTCCCAGCGTGGAGCTGGAGGTGTTCCAGGGATGCTCAGCTCCAGGAGCCAGATAGCATTCATCTTGGATTGCCATTGGCTAGAAATAGTGTCGGGAGAGGAATCCAGAGTTCCCCCTCTGACACTTTCCGACATTTAACTCTGGGTCTCAGTTTTCTCACCCATCCAATGGGGTAACAGTGCTTGCACAATGATCCCCTGGCTTGCTGCGAAGAATATTCTTTGCAGACCTTAAAGGTGTGAGCTTTCTAGGCTGAGCATCCCCCCACCACCTATGGAAAATCTCTCTGGTCCCTTCTTTGACACTCATTTTTGATTTTCGAAAAGGATGTCAGGTTTGTATCTATCTTTGAGCTCCTTCCTCAAAGCTGCTCGGGAGAAGGACTTCTCCTATAGACAAAGAGAGATTCCCACAGAAATGGTTTTCCCTCAAATGGATGAACTTGTAGGGAATCTCTAGGTTGTATCCTTGCACATCCTAAGGCACATGTGTTAGTAAAGCAGCTCGCTTCGGGATTCAGCTTCTCAGTCTCTCTTTGGCAGGGTCAGCCAGATGACACAATTGTCCGGATCCTCCCACATCTTGCAGAGATCATTTTCCTCTCCAAAATTTGCTTGCTTCTCTCAGAACCTTCCTGTCTTTGAGACTCACCCCACCTCCACCCCATATTCCTGCTTTTGGGGTGGCAGGCGGGCAGGTTGGCTGCTCAGCCAGTAAATAGATCACTAAGTGGTGTGATCTTTGCTCATGAGGTCAGGGGATTAGAAGCAGCATGAAAGAGAAAACAGCCACAAGAATCCCCAGACCACCCACGCTGTAGGCAGGATGCTTCCTTGGCCGCCATTTTGGTGAAAGCAGCTGTCTCAAGGATAGCGTTTGGCAGTTCTAGCAGAAAAAGGAGAGCAAAAGTCACATTATAATCACAGGAACCTGTGAGCCTCATGGCAACACTGGGAAAATAAGCCTTCTCCAAGTGCAAGGAAATGACACTTTGTTCCCCGTAGGATTTCATCACCTGTATGTGCCACTGACATCGGAAAGAACCCAGTGAAGAGAGGCTGTTAATACAGAGAAAGTAGCTAGCAAAGTCACAGGGCATAGAGTTTGGGGCCTGGAGTTAGAAAAACCTGTTTCAAATCCTTCCTCAGATACTGCTTAGCTGTGTGAGCCTGGGCACTAGTGTGCCTCAGTTTCCTCATCTGTAAAATGGGAATAATAGTAGGACCTACTTCTGGGGCTGTTGTGAGGATTAAATGAGACCATATGAGTGAAGCCCTTTTGGAAAGCTATATAAATGCTCCCTCTTTTATTATTATTATTATTATTTTTAATTAAAGCTTTTTATTTCTATAACATATGTATGGGTAGTTCCCCAGCATTGATCTTTACAAAGCTTTCCATTACAAATTTTACCCCCAGTCCCCTCCCCTCCCCTAGATGGCAGGAAGTCCACTACATGTCAATAATATTAAAATACTTGACAAGTTGTGCAAGAAAAATCCTATCTACAAGAAAAAAAAATCAGAGAAAGGAAACACAATGCAAGCAAACCTCAATAGAGAGCATGAAAATGTTACGTTGTGGACCATATTTCATATCCCTCTCTCTGGGTGTATATGGTTTTCTTCAGTGAACAATTGGAACTGGTTTGAGACAATTCTTTGTTGCAGAGAGCCATGTCCATCAGAATTGATCATCATGTAATACTGTTGTTGCTGTGTATGATGATCTCCTGGTTCTGCTCGTTTCACTCAGCATCAGTTCATGCAAGTCCCTCCAGGCCTCTCTGAAATCGTCCTGCTGGTCGTTTCTTACAGAACAATAATATTCCATAACGTTCATATACCATAATTTGTTCAGCCATTCTCCAATTGATGGGCATCCATTCAGTTTCCAGTTTCTAGCCACTACAAAAAGGGCTGCCACAAACATTCTTGCACATGTGGGGCCCTTTCCTTCCTTTATGATCTCTTTGGGATACAGGCCCAGTAGAAACACTGCTGGGTCAAAGGGTATGCACAGTTTGACAACTTTTTGAGCATAGCTCCAAATTGCTCTCCAGAATGGTTGGATCCATTCACAGCTCCACCAACAATGTATCAGTGTCCCAGTTTTCCCACATCCCCTCCAACATTCATCGTTATCTTTTCCTGTCATTTTAGCCAATCTGACAGGTGTGTAGTGGTACCTCAGAGTTGTCTTAATTTGCATTTCTCTGG
Source organism: Myrmecobius fasciatus (assembly GCA_023553655.1). NCBI lineage: Eukaryota > Metazoa > Chordata > Mammalia > Dasyuromorphia > Myrmecobiidae > Myrmecobius > Myrmecobius fasciatus. The sequence continues at coordinate 55,311 of JAJPUD010007505.1, read as the reverse complement.
TCAATAGTGATTTGGAGCAACTTTTCATATGACTAGAGATGGTTTTAATTTCATCATCTGAAAATTGTCTGTTCATATCCCTTGACGACTTATCTATTGAAGAGTGGCTTGAATTCTTATATATATATGAGACAATTCTCTATATATTTTAGAAATGAGGCCTTTATCAGAACCATTAAATGTAAAGATGATTTCCCAGTTTGATGCTTCCCTCCTAATCTTGTCTGCATTAGTTTTATTTGTACAGAAACTTTTTAACTTAATATAATCAAAATTATCCATCTGGTGTTCAATTAGGAGTTCCAGATCTTCTTTGGACATAAATTTATTCCATCTCCACAGGTCTGAGAGGTAAACTATATTACATTCCTCTAACTTGCTTACAAAGTCCCTCTTTATATCTAGATCTTGAACCCACTTAGATCTTATCTTGGTATGTGCTGTTAGGTATGGGTCAAGCCCTAATTTCTTCCACACTAGTTTCCAATTTTCCCAGCAGTTTTTGCCAAATAGTGAGTACTTATCCCAAAAGCTGGGGTCTTTGGGTTTATCAAACACTAAATTGTTAAAGTTATTGCCTAGATTGTCCTGATAGCCTGTCCTATGCCACTGATCGACTACTCTATTTCTTAGCCAGTACCAAATGGTTTTGATGACCGCTGCTTTATAATATAGTTTTAGATCTGGTACAGCAAGGCCACCTTCATCTGCCTTTTTTTTCATTAATCCCCTTGAAATCCTTGACCTTTTGTTCTTCCAAATGAACTTTGCTACTATTTTTTCTAGATCTGTAAAATAATTTCTTGGGAGTTTGATTGGTATGGCACTAAATAAGTAGATTAGTTTGGGTAGTATCGTCATTTTTATTATATTCGCTCTGCCCACCCATCCCTCTTTTATTATTAAGGGACGAAGGGTTTGTGCTGGAGTTGTAGGGATTGGGGTCTTTCTGCTGATGACATCAGCAGCCCTGTGAGAGGGCGGCTGGTGGAGGTCATAGTGCTTGGAGGGGGCATTGTCCAAGCTGAGTGTGTTACCACAAGGGAGGATCTGGAAGGAATGGAAACTTGTGTTGGCTTTTTTTTTCTTTTTGCTGAGACAATTCGGGTTAAGTCACCCAGCTAGGAAGTGTTAAGTGTCTGAGACCAGATTTGAACTCAGGTCCTCCTGACTTCAGGGCTGGTGCTCTTCCCACTGCGCCACCCAGCTGTCCCAAAACTTGTGTTAATGATGCCCACTTTGGTGACTTCTTTTGCTCCTTGGTCTAATTAGGAGTTTTCGCCTTGATTTACTCACTCACTGGTTGGTCTGGTAGAGAGGGGCTCTGACCCTGGATGGTTAGAAGGCCATGGGTGGTCACTTCCTATTGACCAACTTCTTTTCCCCCAGTTGTAAATGGCGATGTGTGAGGCTTGAATGATGGTGATGAAGCCGTTAATTAAAGAGTTATCATTGGGAGTTGCTGACATTGTGTTGCCTTCTCATCACTGGAAGTGGAAGATACAAGACAAGCTCTGGACTTTCTTAGCCGTGGGACTGATTTAACATCTGTGACCCTCGGTCTTCCTATCTGAAAAGTGGGTCCGGTGATTGTCCCACTTGGCTTCCACTATTGTCCCCCGGCAAGCTCTTTGTAAATTGTAATTGCTGTATTAAAGGCTACAGAGAGATGCTCTGGGCTAACCTGGCTTCCCCAAACTGACTGGATCAGGTGGTCTGGGGATTTTTAGCCTAGACTTCTACGTTCACCCTTGTCCTCTTGAGTTGGTGACCTGACACCAGATTGGTGGCCATGTACTCAAGACTGTTGCTTAGAAAAGAGTCTCCAGTGATACTGAGATTGCCTCTGCCCAGAGGAAGCTTGGAAGTCTCCGCCTCCTCCAATTACCTGTCTTCAATACCTTCAATACCTGTCTGGACCATGACCTTGGAGGTCATTCCACCCAACCCCCTCATTTTGCACTTGAGGCCACTTGCCCATGGTCATATGTAAGTGTCTGAAGCTGTATTTGAACCCAGCTGACTTCAAGTCTAACTCCACTCCTCCCTAGTATCCTTGATCCTGGACCCTCATCACTTAAGTCAGTTCTCTCTCTGTGTCACCCCCAGCTCCATATTTTTTCCCTCTTCAGGTCCTGAGTCAAAAGGGATTTCTTCTCATTATTCTCAATAACACAGATTTGTTTTGTGAACCTATTATTTATACATAATAATTACTAATAACATTGGACAGCATTTACATAGTACTTAAAAGACTGCTAAAAAAAGTTTACTTGATCTCATTTGATCTTCATACAAGCTCCCTTAAGTAAGTGCAATTATCACCCCTGTTTTATAGATGGGGAAACTGAGGCTAGGCCAGGTTAAGTGATTATTCATTGTCATACAGCTAATAAGTGTTAGAGATATAATCTGAACCTAAGGTCCCTCCCATTCCAAATTTCACACTTTGTCCATTCAGCCCCCTTGTCGCCAATTTGTCTGCTAATCTTAATTGCTCATCAATGATGTAAATACAAGAAAAAATTCTGAAACCAAATAATTTTTCGCTCATTGAACAGCCTGAAATGGACGTGTCATGTGGGGAACATGGTTTCAAGTTTACCATATTTACAGATGACAGATGAATATCTGTCAATATATTGGTGTTGGGGGGACCATTAAGGAGTAAACTTGTAATGTTAACATGGATCGTTTTTTGAGGTTCATTCATTTGCCCACCGAGCACTTCAATCCTTCCAGTAGGTTGACCTTTTGTGGAGGATGTCTGCCTGTCACCAAGCATCCTTCCCCCCTCCCATTCTATAATAGGGACTGCATCTGAGTCTTCTGTGTTCTCTCTCCTAGCCCAGCAGCCACTCTCCTTCCTTGTAGAATTATCTTTGTTTCAATCACTTCCTCTGTGGCAATGGCTAAACAAACAGTTTAATTGGATTAGAAGAAAGCAGAATAAACAGCAGAACCCTCACCCCTTGTCCTGTGAGACTGTTTGAATGAAACATTGGTTCTCTGCAACATCCTGCTTCAATCTCAGCTCTTGGGGAAGCCGATTTGCCTAATAATACTCTCATTTCCACACAGCCTGGAACAAAATGAATTCTCCGAGCATTTATAGGAGGGAGAGATTTCTTAGGACTTAGCAGAATAGGAAGAGCAATGGGCCTGACAAGTTGGAACCAATCCGGATCCCTGCTCTGGAGGCTTAGAACGACGTGCATGTGATATACACACACACACACACATATATATATCATATATGAGAAGATTCATCACAATTCATGGAGCAAGTTATTTGTTCTAAGTGAGTTCTGTGCATGTAAGGTCTCTTGGAGCTCAGAAGCTCAGGCTTATGGGGTCCCTGTTTAGGCCTTCACTTCAAAAGCTCCATGGTTCCTTTGCAAGCATTATTGTGAGTTGGGAGATTGCATGACCTAGAACTCAGAAGAGCAAGATTGGATTTTCTAGAAGTCAGCTAGAACACAGAATCTAGAGTTATGGAACAAGAACAGGTGAGCTTAGAGGGTGGTTGAGGAATCTAGAACCTGAATGTTGGAAAGGCCCTCAGAGACTGTCTAGTAAAATTCCTTATTTTAGAGACAAAGAAAGGTGAAGGCACAGGGACTGTGGAAACAGTGTTAGCACCCACTGCCCCGGTTCCACTCCGGTCATTCTGTACCAAATCACCCTCCAGCCGGAAGGAGGATTTCCCCCATGAAGGTCGGTCTTCTCTCTTTACCTTTAGGTCCAGGTGGCCACTAGAAGTCATGGAAAAAGCGTCCCGTGCTCCCTTCACTGCACTGGGGGCTCCTCTTGTTCTTCCGTGTTCCACAAACCAAAGGCATGTTTCACTCATGGACCTCCTCCCTTATTGTGGTAAAGGGGGCAAAATGAGCCTCCTGTTTCTGTTGGGAACAGTCTGTCGCTGAGAGGATGTTTGGTCCCTAAATAAATGTGGGTTTGTTTATTCTTTTATCCCTTTGAGAGAGGGAGAAATGTTCAGAGGAGTGAAAATAGGGTGTGTTTTTCTATAATCACACCTGTTGGAACCCAGCAGGAAAAAGTCACTTAACTGGGTCTTCCAGGAATTGTTGTCTGCCTGGCACAGACTCCAGAGATGCGAGTCCTGACTGGAGTTGTCACGGGACTTCATTTCCGCTTCTTATTTCTTGGTTTTTCCCTTTACAGCAGGAGTGTTGTGTTTGATCCTGGCGTGGAACACCACTGGAGTTCTTGTTCAAGGTTCCAGGGAGCTCAGAAATAAGTATTTAAAGTAAACTTCTTGTTCTCTCTCTTTTACACCATTCTTACTTCCCAATGGATCCCTTGTCCTCCAATTAGCACTCCCTTCTAACAAAGGATAAAAAGGAAGGGGGATGAATCTGCAGCAGTATGGACTTGGAGTATTCATTTTTTTTCTCCCTCCAAAATGAATCTCCCCATTTTACCCAGCTCCATCAAGCATTCCCTTGGTACTTTGTCGTAGTGTGGAACCCCTAAATAAATTTAGACAGGATTGTCATTTTTTTTTTCATATTGGCAGTCAGTCATGAGCATTGTTACTGTCTTTCATTTTAATTGTATCTATACAGGTACTGAATATCTCCTGGTAGATCGACTCCCTCATATTTTATATATTTTGAAGGAAATGGGGCTTCCTTTTTATTATTCCCTTCTGGATTCATATTGTTATTGAGAAATGATCTTATTTTTGTGGTTGTTTATTTTGTAACTTATTACTGAAACAAATTATCTCTATTACTTCCCTTAATGATTCCTTTGTTATCAGCAAATAGGGATAGTTTAGTTTTCTTGGCCTATCTTTGTGTCTTTAATGTCTTTCTCTTGTCAGTGTTTCTAGAATGATGACAAATAACAAGTGAAAGAGGTAATACTTGCTTTAATTCTGTGTTGGGAATATTTCTAGTATTTCCCAAATGAATAAAATGCAATACTTTGGTTTTGGGTGAAAACAATGTTCAAAAAAAGATATAAAAAGCTCAAGAATAGATTTAATAATCCCTTAATTAATTCTGTAAGGAATTGCAAGAAGGGCAATGATAGTAAAGATATTTTAAAAGGTAGGAGTGCCTACCTAGGGTTTTTAGCATAGATGAAAAGGGTACTCTGTCAGACTTTTTCTATATCTGTTGATTTATTGGGTAATTTAGAATGTTTTTGTTTTGAATATGATGAATTATGTTTGTTTTCCTAATATTAAACTGCCCTAGGACTATGGTTTGAATCCAACTTGATCAAAATGAATGTTTTAGAAATTAATTGCTGCAGCTATTTGGCCAACATTTTATTGAGAAATTTAAAATCATTTTCTTCAGCATTTTTAATCTACAGTTATCTTTGCTTTATCCTTGCCTCGGTGAGAGTATATTTTTTCTAATGAAAACATTTTTGATTGTTTTTCTTCTAAATTTGTGAGGATGATTTTTGTAATATAAATTGTTCTTTAAAAGTATGTTAAAATTGTCTAATTCCATTTTGATCATTTTATTTTTCCTTTGTTACTTCCTTTACACCTATTTCAATTTGCCTTTATGAAATTAAAGATAACTATTTAGTGTTTTGCAAGTTAGGGCATTTAATATTTTTGTAATTAACCATTTCTTCTGATTTCTCTCTCTCTCTCTTTTTATAACTGTGCTCAATAGGTTCTGATGATTTCTATTTCTTCTTTTTTGGTGATTTCACTTTTTAATTTTTTTCTAACTTGATTTCCCCTCTTATTTAATGGATTGTCTGTTCTTTTCAAAGAAGGAAACTAAAAAATCATCTCTATCATTGTTTTCAATTTTTCTATTAGTGTTCTTCTAATGTTTATGATTTCTCAGGGCAGCTAGGTGGAACAGTGGATAGAGCACCAGTCCTGAAGTCAGAAGGACCTGAGTTCAAATCTAGTCTCAGACATTTAACACCCCTTAGCTGTGTGACCCTGAGCAAATCACTTAACCCCAATTGCCTCAGGAAAAAAAAAATTCTTACCAAGTACTTGTTCTGGGTTTAATTAGATTTGCAATATTTAATTAGCTATTTCAGCATCCAAATATTCTTCCTCCCCCATTTTATTAAAGTGTGTTTTTTAGGAATTTGGGTTGTTTTCTTTTTATTCTTCAGAGAACTGTTGTCTCATTATCATTTTCATTATTGTCTTCATTTAGATCCATCTTTGGTGGTAATCCTGCATTGGTTACTTTTTTTTCTTGTGTTTTATTCTCCAAAGGATGTAGTAACCATCTCTGCTTTGCTGTTGCTGCTGCTATAATTTCTTTGCGCCGTCCATCATGTTTTATTTTGATAAAAGTTCCATGAGGTGCTATATGTGCAAGTATTCCTTACATTAGTCTTGGTTCACAACTGTTCCTGTTGCATTTTATGAGAGTGTGCCGTAGGACTACGCAGGTGATGATTTGGACTTACCATTCTACGTATTCCATTTTAGTCGATTGCTTTTCTTTTTATGAATGGTGTCTATCAGTTGGTTATTAAAGGCAGGGATACTGATAGGGACTTGTGAGTACAAATTGTCCAAGGACCTACGAATGCAGCTGCCTTCTGAGGAGCCGGGGAGACCAACCCAAGAGTGTGACGCCACTAGGGAGAGTAACCTAGAAGCAATCAAACTCTAGGTGTTTTTATGATTTTTGAGAAGCTGGACTGTGATTTCATGGCAAACGGGAGAGCTCCCTCACCAATGCACATCCATACTCCATCTATTCCCTGAAGTCTTAGGCAGTGAAAGTTACCTCAGACATGGAGAGATTCAGTTGCCAAGATTCCCACTGTCCACCTGTATGTATTGTGGCTGAACTTGAACCCGAGTCTTTCCGCAGAGGCGGGTTTTCTATCCCGTGTCCCATGCTTCCTTCATTAAAATTTCCAGGATTTCCATTCCAACATTCTAATTTTTTGGCAGATTGGTATCGGGCATAGAGTGTTGCTTGTATTCATCACCTGTATTCAGACCGACCAGTGTGGCTAAGTGGGCATAACCATGTGCCCATTTCCCTCGATAAACAGCATTTACACAAAAGCTAGGGGTCTCCCTATGATGTTGGGATTTCAGGGGCACAAGGAAACCCATTAAAAGGCAAAAACATGCCCGATGGTTGTCACTAGGGAAGAAGGAGCATAAAGGTTCCCGCTGAAATGGATGATAATGAATATTTGAATAAAGATGCTGAAAGACCTTGCTAGGAAGCCTGATTTCCAGACTGTTGTGATCAGACAGCGTGGATGTTACTTTGAGGGAGAAAATACAAAAAAAAGAAGCCCAAGAACAGATTTAATAATCCCTTAATTAATCCTGTAGGGAATTGCTCGAAGGGCCGTGATCTGAATGTGTAAGCTGGCCCTTGCCTTGAAAGAGACAGCTTGTTTCCATCCATCAGGAGAGACAGGGGGAGATTTGAAGGGCAAGGACAAGTGGGCTGGGCAGGCCTGGCTCAGCACGGCACAATTCAGTGGGCAGAGTCCTCATAGGTCAGTCTGAAAACGTCCCAGAAGAGGACTTGGTTTTCTTTGCTGATTTGCTTAACTCTTCAATATCAATCTTGTATCCAACAAGACGTCATTAAAATAATAATAATATTCCCGTTGCATCTTGAGTTTTGCAAAGCACTTTCCAGATGTCTCATTTGATCCTACAAGCAGTTTGAGTGCCAGGGCTTATTTTCCTCCCCTTTTGTCCGATGAACACGAGTCTGAGGAGCAAAGCGATGTGCCGGGCCACAGAGTTCAGGAGTGTAAGGCTTAGTTATGGCACCTGAGAGAAGTTGACCCCCTGGTTTCAGGGGATGGCCTTCTAGCTAAGAGGTATTGGAGGCAGAATTTGAATCCACCACTTCCTAACTGCAAGTTCAGCTGTCTTTTCACTGAACCACCTAATTATTTAAGTTCCTTGAACTACAAGTCTCCACATGTGCCAGAGAGTTCAGATATTAAACTTATGTGTCTCGTCATTATTGAACCCTGTGAGCGATGCTAGGGTCTTACCTGGTCATCCAGCCTTCAACAAACATTTATTGAGCTCTTGCTGTGTAGCCCAAACCTGAATATTTAAAATGAGACGATCAATTTGTCTCGATTCTTTACTTATTGACACATTTCCTGGAGGTTTGGGTAAACTCCTAAGATTTAATGATCAGGTGCTGCTGGTGAGGAAACTCTTTCAATAATCTGCATCCAGACTTCTGAGACTGAGGCGCTGGGAATGCCGAGAGATCCCACAACCATTACTGTCAGAGATCTGAGGCAGCTTCCTGCTCACTATCCTGAGTGTGTGTACATGTTCCTGTAAGATGGCTGGATATTCTTCATGGGAATCCTCCTCAGAGCTGCTCTTCAGTGTCATGGGGATGCCAGTTTCTCCCAGAGCAGATCCCAGGGTCGGGATTTTTCCTTGTCTGTGATCTGAGCTTTTGGAAATTCATTCTGCTAAGATCCCTTCCCATCTCATGGTACAATCCTCTGATTCCTGGGGGTTTAGACAATGGAGAAAACAGGGCCTCCTCTAAAGAGTTTATCAATCCCATTCCTGTAATCAGGAAGGCCTCTGGATCCAAGGATTATCCTCCTCAAACTGGAAGGATCCCTAGAGATCATCTAGTTTAACCTTCTCATTTTACCTGTAGGGAGATCAGTGTCCGGTGAGATTTAACAAATCACTCAAGATCACAAAGTGGGCAAATGGCAGAGCCACAATCCAGAGCCCACTGTTCTGAGCCCAGCCACTCGTCTTTCACAGTTTCCCTCTATCTGCTTGATGCTCTAAGCAGGTCGAAAATGACAGGAGAAATTAAAAGAAAAAAGAAAACATCACTTATTTTGTTTTATAAAATTATTTGCTCACAGCCAAGTCCCAAGACAAACTCGTATTCGGTCTCCAAAGTCTTAGGGCCATTTCAAGCTATTAAAGTGTCATTTTAAAGCACAGTTTGAAGCTCTTAATGCTTAAAATTGCATTAATACTTGGGATACACCCTATATAAACCCTACGGGAGAGGTCTAAGGGTATAAGAAAAGGGAACTGGGATGAGGAGCAGGACAAGGCCTTGTGTGAGGGCAGAGTCCCCAGACAATCCAAGCTGCAGCATACATAGTGCTCCAACGACTTCATTTCATTGGATGCTTTTAATATTTTTTATTAGAGAAACTGCTCCTGAATAATTCAAGGAAAGTTGTTCAAATGCCCTATTTCCAGACCAAGGCCTCAGGCTGGTAATGGGGTCCCATGCTGTGGGCTAAGTGGTTCCTGATGGCTTTAGCTCCTTAAGGATAACGTCTTTACCAAGAGATTTTGCCTTGTTTTTGAAGAGAAGTTGTTTTTTATTTTCTTCTCCCTCCCCCAAACCATATGAAAAATTTTTAAGAAGGGAAATCAATGGCAAGAAGCTAGTTTATTTGGGAATCTTAGCTACATACTGATTTTGTACAATTAACTCAAACCAATGTTGAGAAGTTTCTCGTGTATGTGATTTCAGTGGGCTGGACACTTCCCTGCCAGAGTTGAGGTTTGCAAAGACCTACAGCCCCTAAGCTTGTGACCCTGATCTGACCATGAGCTCCCCGACCTTGGCTGAGGATGTCCATCCCCCTGCCAGGTCCCTGACAGACCTGAACTTGAGGCCCCAAATGATGAAACAAGTCGCCTTCCATTAATGACATGAGTGGGATTGTCCACACTAGCAATTGAGGCAGAAAGAGAAGCGTCTGCTTCTGAAATAGGGGAGGGGGTCGTTCCAGCTTCGACTCGTGTTCTTCAGGTCTGTGACTCCCCATTGTGCCGGAGGTCCTTCTTGTTCCCTACCCCCTGAAGCCACAGCTGTTGTGTGGAGGGCCTGGAGGGGGGCTGGGACATTTGTCCTCTGCTGCTTTCCTGGTCTGGGAACCAGACCCATGGTGGTGAAATTCAGCCTCCTTTGGTCTTAATTAGCATTGGCTTATGTGCCAGCATCTCTAAGAGATGGAGAACCGTTAGGGTGTCTCGATGGAAATCAGGTAGTGACCCAGCTAGGCTCCTCCCCCGGCTTCTCACTTCCATTCCTTAGTTCTGGGGTTGGCAGGCGAGGATCCCCGGCCCTCCTAGTGAGAGCAAAGGGAGACGAGATGGAGAGGAGGAGATGACCAGAGGGAGGCCAGAAGCTTGGGAGAGGAATGACGCCTCTTGGCCGTCTCACCAACTAATGGCTCTCTGGAGAGCTGGGCTGTTTTTCTAATTCCCCTTCTGTTCATGATTGTAAAATTTAAAGCTGGAAGAAGCAGCTTCTGCCTCAGTTTCCTTGTCTGCAAAAGGTCAGAAGCTGCTAAGTATTAGAGCTGGAATTCACACCGGTGGTCCAGCCCAATTCAGTGTACATCCTCCCTCTCCCCTTTACCTTTCTCCCAGCCCTTGACTGGGGGTGTATATATTCCCATTCAGGCCAAACTGTCGGCCGAAGCCATGCTCAGAAAGAAGCCTGAAAAAGGGAGGAAAGGAAACTTGGAAGTCAATCCCAATTTAGGAAATGTCCCTCATTAGAACCCGGGCTCCTTTCATTATGGCTGACTCTGCCAGCCCGAGCTAAGGGACTCTAGTGACTGATGCCATTGATTGTAAAGGGGTTCCCGGGCCAGTATGGCAGAAAAGGGACTGCCGTGCTCCAAGGGGCATTTCAGCCTATGGAATCAAAACTTTGCCCCAACCTGGGCCCATGGGGAGATGAAGTCCCCTTTCTGCCCCCCTAGAAATCACACTGGGCTGGGGAATGATTGAGCTATTATGACAGGAGCATTTCTGTGAAAGGGGCCTCTCAGGGCCGGCTAAAGGCGCCCAGGCTGGGAGTCTGGAAACCTTGTTTGTCTCTGATTTCTCCGACAAGCCTGCATATTTAGCTCTTTGCAAATGTTTGAAAACCAGAGGTAATGGAGCTGAGAGAAGGGCCAGAGAATGAGCTGTAATTCAAAGGGATTTTCAAATGGCCCTGGATCCAGGCCTCTCCCTTTTATGTTAGTAGAGGAAAAGAGCTTGCTGGGGTGCAAATCTCATTTCATCAACTTTATGATCATTATTGGCAGGGGGTGCTCATCATCACTATTTATATAATGCTTCAAGGTTTGTAAGCATTTCATTTCTCCTTTCATCCTCATCAGACCTTTGAAAGAAATGTTATTATTTCCATTTTTAAGATGATAAAATCGAGGGTCAGGGAAGTTAAGTTACTTGCAGCTGGCCAAACTGGCTTCTGACCTTATCGTGCAATTGGATGCTCACTCCCGATTCACCATCCAGCTTTTGTTTGCTTGATTCACGGTATTTTCTTAATTCTCCTCCTTCTTTATTTTTATTTTTTTTATTTTTATTATTATTATTATTTTTTTTTTTTTTGCTTTTTGCTGAGGCAATTGGGGTTAAGTGACTTGCCCAGGGTCACACAGCTAGGAAGTGTCTGAGACCAGATTTGAACTCAGGTCCTCCTGACTTCAGGGCTGGTGCTCTATCTACTGCGCCACCTAGCTGCCCCAATTCTCCTCCTTCTGTACCTCCCTTGTGCTGGCTAACCTCTGCTCCCTGAATCCTCCCCTCTGGTGCTCCTTGTGTATGGCTGACCCTTCCTGCCCAATCCCCTTTCCAGTATCAAGGTCACGCCCACTTCCCGAGAGTGCTCCCCAAGTCTCTGTAAGAGTCTCCCTTTGTAAGACTTTACGCGGTGCTCTCATTGGCTCCTTCGGGTTCAATGATCATCTCTTCATACAAACACTTAGCGTATCTATTTATTCTGCCCTAACCTCTCTCTGGACCTCCAGTCTCACATCACCAGCTGCCTATTTTTTCTCTCCTGTAGAATACTCCAAATTCAATGGGCCACAAACATAACCCGTTCTCTGTCCTTCCCCTAAATGTTTCCTTCTTCCAAACCCCTCCGTTACTGCCAAGGGCACCCTCACTCTCATCCTTCAGGCTGAGACATCCTCAAGGTCTCACCCTTACTCACCCCGCTCACTCAGGTTTGTGGAAGCCCCTTTCTCCCCTTCTTTGGGCATTCGTGATGTTCCTCTTGGGTGTAATTTAATTTCTTTTCTTTCTTTTTTTTTTT
>JAJPUD010007505.1:31454-43128 GCA_023553655.1 Myrmecobius fasciatus | reverse complement strand
TTGTGACTAAAAAGTACAAATCTGCTTCTTTCTTCAGTCATTTCCAACTCCTCATGATCCCATTTGGAGTTTTCTTGGCAAAAATACTGGAGTGGTTTGCCATGTCCTGCTCCAGTTTATTTTAGAGAGGAGGAAACTGAGGCAAACAAGGCTAAATGACTTGCCCAGAATCACACAGCCAATAAGGAACTAAGGAAGAGCTCCCTGACACCAGGCCGAAAGCTCAATCCACTGCACCATTCAGCTGTCCGAGAACGAATGGACCAGCTTCCAAAACTCACTTGTCCTTCCCATGCCATGGAAGGGGGAGGAGGCTTTCCCCAGATTATTTCTCCTTGGGCGTGACTCCTGTCTCCAATGCCAGACACTTGAATCTTGATTCCAAACTAGCTTCCAGGTTGGAGAGTATCTCCTTTCCTGTCTGGAACATGCTTCTTCTAGGGTGTCTTTCAATTAGTCCAGTGATCCTTAAAGAATCAAGGACTGATCCAGGACTTTATGCATTTAGTCTAAAGCCTTGACTGATGGATTAAATAGAACTTTTCTCCTCTGGTGAAGTTATTTAGTCTTAAATGGATCAGGACTCCTGATTCCCTGGAGTCCCATCCTTATCACTAGGATTTGGGAATGTTGGCTAGTGATTGAGAGCAGATTCCAAAGGGCTCAGAGGGAAGGGAGATCAGAGGTGAGAGGACTTGGAGCTAGGCTATTGAATGGGATGGGATTAAGGAGAAGGAGCATGGGAGAGGAGTTTTCATCTTGGGCGACGGTTACTTAATCTCAGAGATCCGGGGAGCAGCCAGACCAGGGGAAGTGGGAGTTGTGTAAGGCAAGACTTTTAGGCTTGTTCCTCTCCAAGTACCAGGGAGCTTCAGCTGGGATCAGGAGTCTTAGTCCCTGGTCTGGATCTAAACATAACCCTCTGTATAGTTTTGTCTTAAGAACGAGATGCCTTGAGAATATATGACATTGTATTGGACTACCTGCCATCTAGGGGAGGAGGTGGGGGGAAGGAGGGAAAATTTGGAGCAGAAGGCTTTGCAAGAGTCAATGGTGAAAAATTACCCAAGCATATATGTTTTATAAATAAAAACAACTTCAAAAAAGAAAGGGAATATATGACATGCTTGCTATACACACTAAACTTTGGGGATGTAGGTCCTTATCATTTTGGGAATTCACTTTGGTTTCTGGGATGGCACAAGGTCTTTGTCTGAGGGCCTGATATTTCTTATTTCTTTTTTTTTAAATTTTTTTATTTTATTAATACTTTTTATTTGCAAAACATATGTATGGGTAATTCCTAATCATTAACCCTTACAAAGCTTTCTGTTACAAATTTTTCCCCCATACATAGCAGGATATCCACTACATGATAATTATGTTAGAATACTTAAATCGAATATATGTATAGTTATTGCCACACATCATTTTTTTGTTCAGGAGAAATCGTATCTATAAGAGAGAATAATCCGATAAAGGAAATACAATGCAAGCAAACATCGATATTTCTTATTTCAAAGAAAGTTTATCTGTGGACATCATCCCGGCTCATTGCTTTATCCCACTCTTGGCTCATCTTGTCTGTGTAGGGTGAGTCACACAAATGACAGGTGATTGTTCTGCTCCCGGGCCAGAAATATCCCGAAAGCCATCACAGAACCAAGCATTTCCCCAAGTGCTAGCACAGTCCGTTTCTATCGGATCTAGCCCACATAGGTATCATGTGCAATTACGAATTATGACTTAGAGTGCCAAACTTCCTTTCCCTCAGTTTCATAATGCGGAATCTCCGAGCGAGGACGGACTTCCCTGTCTGTGCAGCTCGTGGAGCATCTGGAGCACTCCCCATCGCACACAACGTTTGTTCTGTAGTAGCTGTTGGAAGAGCTCTGGGAATGGTGACTGACTAGTTCTAAAGGTCCAGTCTTGGGCAACTTTCTGGGTTAGGAAGTTCCTCCTGACAGCAAGGCAAGACTGGTTTCTTGACACCTTGGGAACCGTTCTCCAAATCAACCCAACGAGCCATGTTTTCAGAAAAAGAAAGACGCTTGGGGACTGCTTCCTAGTTGTTGGCTCACCAAGTCCCTTTCTAGGTCCCTCAGACATAAGAGTTTCACTCCTATGTCCTGGAGGCCAGGATCGGAGTCAATGTCATAATTGATAGATTTGACAGTCCAGTCGACCCACATATCCCAATGTCCTGGCTCACAGGGGTTACCACTCTTCCTCTTTCTGTCTTGGAGAGTACGGGCTAGCCGGAATTCTATGTTCCCCTGCTGCTTCTCCAAGGGCCATTTTAGCTGTGCAGGTCCTCAGATTTCTTATTCGGCCTCCACACAATATCTTAATTCTCCCTAAATCACAGCTGCCCCAGGGACTAACTCAAACTGCCCAGAGGGAAGCCTTCTTTCATCCCAGCACTCCTCAGCCTCTTGGTCCAAATAAACTCTTCACCCTTTGCTTCCTGAAAGCCGCCCTTGACTCACGCTCTCCCCACAAAAGTGGCTGGCTTGCTAACATACGTCCTCCTCAAAGGCCAGAGTCCGGACACTGCCCAGATGTTCCCTCACTGCCTAGGAGACGATCACAGGACACTGAGCGCTCTCTTCGGCAGGGTGCACAGCTGCTACTCCTTTAGTGTCTATTGACTCGGATAAATCTATCTCCTTTTTTAATGTCTGGGAAACAGTGATCCATCTCTACACCTACAACCACTCTCTCTTTGATCTTTTTTTCCCCTAAAGATCATCAACAGTAGTTTAGCAATGAATGAATGAATGAATGAGCAACACATATTAAGTGCTTGGGATGGGCTGAGCACTGCTGAGTGCTGAGAATAGAAATAGGAAAGAGAGATGGTCCTTGTGTTGTAAGAGCAGGAGGGGAACCACACCCAAGGGCGCAGGGGCAGGGCAGCGGCCAGGACCCCAAATACAGACCCCATGGGATACGTCTTCTTTATCTGTATTGTGAAAAGTTGCTCCGTTAGGTGGTACTGCTGAGGAGGCTGGGAAGTGTGGGCCTGGATGCTCACAGGGCTATCCCCCTGGACAGAGATGAAAGAGATGGGCTGGAAGAACAAGGCTGATGGGCTGGGAAACACGGTCCCTCCTGGAGTAGGGCAGTGGGGCTGGTCCTCTGTCCTCCAGGCTCCCACCACTCCCTCAAGCTTGGTTCGCTTGGATTCTGGAGGTCCTGCTGCTGCAAACTCAGAGTGCAGCTAAGTGTGTTCTTCCCCCATGTCTTCTTTACCTTTGCTGTGGGGCGCTCTCCTTGGCCGAGAAGACCGAGGTCCATCAGTGGGCGAGCAGTCCAGATCTATCCCTCATCTCCTCCCAACCGAGCATCTTTCCCTTCTCTGAGCTCCTTGTCACCTAGAGTTTGAGGTCTTATTCACTGTTTTTAGCATTTATCAGAAGCGTGTTGTACCTTAGTGCCCCGGGCTTCCTTCTGCTGGGCTTGCCACAATTATATATTCCTCTCCAGGGACTTCTCTTTGCTTCCATCTGACTTTTTAAAAAGCTGATTAACGAGTTTCCTAGAAAGAGCCTGGCCAGATGTCTAAGGGTGGGAGAGAGGGTTAGGGGAGGGAGAGGGGCTGCACATCTGCTGTTTGAGGTCCCCCAAGCTCAGCTGGGAGAGTCTCATCACCTGATTGGCCATGGGGGATGGTGTTTGTAGGCCCAACAATCGACTAAGCTCCACCAGGGCACAGAGAGGTTGTGACTGGCCCTGAGGAACTCTGCCTATAAAACACTGGTAAAATCCTGGATCCTTCTACTGGAAAAAAAAAAAAAAAACAACACTTACATTGGACATGCTCTGTTTACTTAATCAGCAAGCCCTTATTGAAAGCTAACTCTACATCAGGTTCCATGTCGATCCCAAATAAAAACGAACCCATCCCCTGGAGATAAGGGCTGTGTGGTGGCTAGAGCCTCAGTCACACAGAAGAGGAAGAAGAGACTCAGGTGACATGCTCAGGGTCACATAGCTACTAAAAGGGGTAAGAACCTAGAGCTTCCTGATCCCAAATCTGGGCCTCCATCCACCATGTCACCAAAAGGTAACTGGGATTCAGGAGACAGAGGCTTCCTTCTACTGTTTACTCTCAGGCTGTGTGTATTTGTTAGGGACTGCCACTGAACCTTACACATGCGTTCCCGCTTTCTCCTAGCAGTTTTACCAAAGTGTGCAGCAGCACGGAGAAACCTTCTCCCCAAATCTTTGAAGTCGCTACAAATCATCATTCTCTTTTCTGCTGGTGATGGAAGGTGTGAGATTTTCCCTTAAAATTTGCTGACTGTATTAAAAAATATAAGCAGAGTTGTGTTTTCTCATTGTCTAAGACACTTGGCTCCATGTGCCCTTACAAGGAAATGGACTGAAGGGGAGAAATAGGATCCTATGACTTAATGAAGTTGGCGCCTCGGGTAAAATAGAGATTGAACAAGAAAATGAAAGGAAACAATGATTTCATGGAGCCGTTCACCTGTCGATGTGATCTACACAGAATTTAAAGCTGAATTGATGGAGATAGAAAACGCTTTCCTCTCAAGAGGGAGAGAGCCTCCGCTCTGCAGAAAAGTGGCTTATGTCTCGGGCATTTTCTTGGCACAGCTGGACAACAGAGAGTCGATTGTGGGTGTAAATAGGTTGCTTAGTATTATCAACAAGAATTATAAGAGAAAAGCAAGTTAGGGGAGGGCAATAGGCAGGTGTATGCAGGGAAAGGAAGCTGAACTGGCCAGTCATGTGGCAAACATAAGGGATAACCATCATTGGGCTCCTGCTCCATCATGCCCACACGATGTCGGAGGTAGTGGAAGATCCCCTGAGCTGGAGAAGGGATGTGAAGTCGGGAACCATAGTCACACGGAATGAGGGAGCAGATGGAGGGATTTGTATTGCCAGAGAGTTTAGCAGCATTGATAAGGTTACCAGTTAGAGTGAATTCAGAATATAAAACATATATATATATGTGATATACATTTTTATTTCTTTATTTTTATTTTTGCTTTTTTTGGTGAGGCAATAGAAGAATTTATTTATTTATTTTTTTGCTTTTTTAAAAATATAACATATATTAAGAATATATTACTTAATATATCAAATAACAGTATAATTAAAAACAATGATTCAGGAGTCTGACAAACTTGAATTGTAGTGTTTGTCTTACAAGAGGTTGGAAGCCCCAGAAGGAGTCCACACTGCTTCATTTATCTTTAATAGAAAAACAAAGAAGTCTTCATCCCGACAGGAGTCAGTATTAACCACACTCTTTGTGCCGAGCACTCAGCCAAGTGCTTTATTCTCTCATTCGAGACTCCCTGCAGTCCTTAGCTGGATTTCCTTATGCCCATTTTACAGTTGAGGAAACTGAGGCAGACAGAGATGAGATCTCTTTCCCAGCATCTCACAGCTGGTGTCCGTGACTAGATTTGAAGTTGAGTCTTCTTGACCTCCGGGCCGGCATGCTGTTCTCTGTGGCCCCTTCCCTGCCTGGAGCAGCAGGAGTCAAAGCAGAATTTGGCATTTTGACTCTTTTAAAAAGGACCAAAGTCCTTCAGGAAGATCGAAGGAACAGGGAGCTGTTGGGGAGGGGTGAGAGAGATGGGCAAAGCAGAGGGAAGAGCCTGGGAGGCTTCCTGGGCCTCCCCAACAGCCGGGAGTGGAGGGGAGTGATGTCCAACCCCAGAGCCCAGAACATCCTTCTCTTGCTGTCAGGAGTAAGTCTGTCAGCCCTACTCTTACAGGCAGACAGACAGACAGACAGATTCGGGAGCTTGCTCAGGGCTCCGTGCCCCTCCTCAGCAGAAGCTGGGTCTCCCTGATTCCAAGGTCGGCTCCCCAGGGACCGCCACCCCTGTGCTCCCTAGCCATCAACCTCTGCAAGGCCAGATAAAGGAGGAGCTCACAGGAGGAGGAGGTGGGCCTGGGGCTGCAATCTAAAGAAAGAAGAATTAGGCAAGGGCTCCCAGAGAGGATGCCCAACTTCTGCTTAGAGACTCTGCCCACACCTGCCAGTCAGAGAGAGACCCTGAATGGGAAGGGGTTCGGAGGGCAGTGTCCGCTCCCTATTCCAGGGAAATCACAGATCTGAGCAGGGAAAACAAATGGGCGCTCGCTCCTGTTTCGTATCCCAGAGAGCTCAGGGTCTTCTCTTTATGTCCCCCCCTCCCCAGCACCTTCCTGCTTCTGCCCTGGGGATGTAGAAAAACAGCAGCTGACTCACCGAGGTCCCCTGCAACCCTGGAGGCCAGAAATGCAGCCAGCTCACAAACTGTTCTCCCAGACTCACTCACACGCTTCCTTTGATCAACTTTGCTTTCCGAGGCTCTTGCCAAATATGGCTCCGGCCTGGCCCGAGATGTGAACTCACTGCAGATGAGTCAGAGGGAGCGCTGCTGACCGAATAGCCGGGCCCGAGACTCTGGGCCTCCTTCACAGAAAGCTCGGGACCCTGCTCGCTTTGGATGGAGGGACCGAAGCCGGGCCTGGTAGTTAGAAGTCACGTTCCCCCAAACAACCATCCCTGAAGCCGCCTGCTGGGACGGAGAGCTTCCCCTGAAGTACCGCCACAAGCAGCAGCGCTTTGTTCCGGGGCTTCCCGATTGTCCCCACACTTGGAAAAGGAGGCCCTGCCTCCAACGCCCCGTCTAAGTGAGAAAATGAAGCGTCGGGGAGTGCAAGACTGCCCAGCCAGCCCACACCAGGGCCGGGGGCTGCTCGCCACCTCAGCTCCAAACATGAGGTTCGGGGCATTGTCCCGAGATTTTATCGAGGCTGATAAAGTGCTCCCCTTTCTCTTGGGTGGCTTTAAAAATGGACTTGTGCAATCTGCATTGATAGGAAGGATGAAAAAGCCCATTCCTGAAGTCCCAGAGAAGGCCGTATGAACTCTTCTCCCTTCTTTTCTGGTCTGACTTTAGAGTTCCACTCAGTTCTAAAAGGGAGGCAGCTGGGGATTCTGGGGTCCTGGAGCCCTAGTCTAGTCCTGGGTCTGCAGTGGAATTTCCACTATGGCTCTTAGCTTCCGGGGATCAGTTTTCTCAAAAGCAAAAAGATGTAGAACCCTCCGCAAACTACTTCCAATTGGTAAATCTTTATTGAGCGCCTCCTCCGTGCCGGGTACTGGGGATACAAAGCCCAAGCCAAACAGTCCCTGCCCTCCCAGAGCTTCTGTCCGTCTTCCCGGATTCCTGTGGTCACTGTGACTTAAGAAGGAAAAACCAGTGTCGGGGCGTCTCTGAGCAGCTCACCATGGAGGAATGGATGGATAAGGAAGGGAGAAAGAAATAAACGAGAGCGTCTCTGGGACACGGGGATTCAGGAGAGCCCCTTGGACCAAGCACAGTGATCTGTTGAAACAGTGCCCTGGGACCAGGTCAGAGCTTCCTTTTTTCTCTTTTTTATGGGAAAACTGATGGTCAGAAGTGGAATTTTCAGTCTCGTCCATCGCCATTATTTCCAAAGCCAGCAAAGGTCAGAACACACGCCCCATCCACAGGAACACACGCGCACAATGAATGCACACTCAGATTTGACCCCCCAGAATTAATGGGATCTGTGAGAACTGTTTGACCCTTGATCTGACCTCAAGAAGGTCTCCGTGGGCCAAACTTAACCATCGGCTAATAAAGCTGAACGTTCAGAAAATCCATTCTCTCGAAAGCTTGGAGGAGATTTGGAATAACTGTTAATAGATTTGATTAGAGTTAGTGTGATTGGGGGGGGGGTTCTTTTTGGATAAAGATTATCTCCAACCTGCAGAAATTAATTTGGAGGCAGTCATCTGTAACGAGAAGAGACTTATATCATGAGTAGTTTCGGTGCCGGGTGACGTATGTTCTTTCCCCGTTCCTACCTAATGAGCATGAGGAATCCCAAAGCAGTCTGGGACCCCAGAGTCTCCGGGACTAAGCAGCCTCCCCAGGCCCACTGGTTCCCAGTGATCACCGTCAATGCAAAATGATAAATCTGGACAAGCGAGGGAATGCGCTTCGGCATCTGCGAGAGGGATATTTTTAGTGTCTCCTTTTTGCTGCTCATTAGCAGCCACGTCGTGTCCAGAAATCCTGCCTCCCTTTTTATATGATACGAAAATGCAACCAAAAGATCCGCTGAATACAACAGCCAACCCATGGGTTGCTATGGCAAAGCCTTGTTCGGAGAACCCAGTGCCTTGTGGGAGATAGCTAGTGAATGAGTGCTAGCCCTTCCCTAGCCCAGCCTCCCTCCCTGCCACAATCAGTTTTTTTTTATTTAAACAGAAAACCCAAGAGGTAAAATCAGGAAGCAGAACCGATGCTACAGGAAGATGAGAGGTGCTCCCATATGGGACAGCCTCCTGATGTAGGTACATCATACCCTCCTGCTGCCATCTCTTCAGCAATAAAAATAAAATTGAATTACCTTTAAAGAGGTGATTGGAAACTGTTTCCCCTTCCTACTCACAACTAAGCATGAGAGGCTTGCATACTTTCCAAGTATCACCCAAAAAGCAATGGAGAAGCTTGACCAGGCTCCAGTCCCCCACTAATGATGTCACACCGGCGTGGTAAGAGGAAGGATGCTATTGGACAGTGGATGATGGACAGAAGACTGGTCCGTCGGGAAGTGAGAGTGAGAGGAAAAGGGCTAGTGAGTGCGGGATTCCACTGCTATCCATGTGGTGTCAAGATGGCAGAAGCAAAGCGTCCAATCCATTGAGTGGCGAACTTATGGCCCCTGTATCCATAACAAGAGTCCAGTTTCTGTCCTCCATAAAGGAAGGCCTTCACAAGAAGTTGGGACCATCCCCTGTCCTCAACCTGCAGCCCTCCTAACAGAGGGGAAAGAAAGCTGAGAGAGGTGCCATCCATCAAGGTTTGAGTTAGCTGCATGGTGGCAAGATTGGGAGGGATGAGCTGGAAAGAGCAGTCAGGGCAGCCGACACAAAGTGCAGTCCTTAGTATGAAGGAACAAAATCAGATGTGTGACTGAGATGTCTGAGCTTCCTTTGAATTAGCTTCCAGAAGACGAGCAATTTAGATGTATCTTCAATGAGACTTGAGTGGATGTCCTGCCATGAAATTCTGGTCGTGGCCAAGGGATCAAAGAAAGATGCTCCTTCTGGGAGTGACCCAGGTCACCAGCTCCATTTGGACAATTATCAGAATCATCCCTGAAGAGTCTGAAATGGGCATTTCTAAATGATGAAAGCCAGTGGGCACATGGCCCACTGTGCACGGGGATAGATAGGCCTTCTCTTATCTGTGTCCTTGGGGACTTTCCGTCCTTCAGAGTCCCTGAACTGGAGGTTCTCCTTCTTGAGGAGGCTGTGAGCACTCTGCTCCCCGACCGTCAGCTCTGAGCTCAGAGGGGATTCTTTGGTCGGAGCCCTCGCTCTTGCCCCATTGCTTTTGGAAGCATAATTTGGCCAGTGGGCCTCTCCTACAGAGCCTCCCGGATTGCTCATTACTCTGTGAGCAGCTCACTCACAAAGAAGGACAAAGGGGAAAAGGGGGTACACCAGCCGGTGCCCAGGAGACAAGGCTCTGATGGCTTAGAAAACACCGTGCAGAGAGACAAACAGGAGTCTGGGAGAGTCGGAGCAGCCAATGAGCATTCTGTTTTTCTAATTTTGGCCACTCTGGCTGCAAATAGAACATTTGGTTCTATTTTTCTCAAAATTGCAAAGAAATATGAATAGAGGCAGTTTTTAAATCCAATATTGATTTCCCTGAATATTCTAATTCAACAGTTCATCTGCTCTCTCTCTTTAGCAACCGCTTATATAATTCAAAGGAAAAAAAAACCTCTGGGGGCTGTGTTAATGCAAGAGATCACCCAAGCACCATGATGCTTCTCCTGAGTCTTGACAAGCTAATTGAACGGCATCAGAAGTTAGAATAAAAGAAGCGATGGGTCTCCGGTGCTCATATGCGCTATAGACTTATTTTTTAAATAACTTTTCCCTTTTTTAATATGCAATTTCTCAAAATGGTGAATGCAGCTTTTCTTTTTTCCATTGTAGACCTTCTAAGAAGAAGCAAGAGGCCAGTGATGGCAGTTACCAGGAAACCCACCAGCAAGCAAGTTCATAGATCTGGCTTTTTTTTTACTGCTTCTTGTTTCTATTTTACTATCATGTTTCCCTAAAGAGTCTCATCCTTTACCCCCCATATTCCTGTAGAATACTGCTGTAGAGATGCTATGCCCTTTAATTAACTCCTATTTACTAAGCAAGTACCATGTGCCAGGCACTGTGCTAAGTGCATTACTCATGTCACCTTAAATCCTCATGGTGAATTCTCATTTTGGCTGAGGGTAAATGACTTGCCCAGGTTCCCACAGCCAGTAAATGACTGAGGCTGCATTCGCACTCAGCTCTTCCTGACTCTAGCCCTAGGGCCCTCTGCACTGATGCTTGTTCTTCTGGAGCCTCAAAGACTTTGCTCATGGGCAGTAAACTCGGGCAGATCCCACCCAGGACATTCAACCAACATTCAGTTAAGAACCTCCTAAGTCTAAGGGGCCAAGCCAAGCCCTGGAAAACTATGTGCTTTTGGCCAGGGTCTTTACAATAGTCAATAAGGGATCAGCCTAGCTGAGTTCTAGAGGGTCACCATCAAGGGCCAGAGCTGGGGACACAACTAATGTTGGACTACCTTCTAAAGGGTCCAGATTGGTCCACTGTAGCCATGGCCATCCCTCCTTCTACAGAGAGGCTCAACAGCTGGTCCGGGGTCACACTGGCCGTCAGTGAGAGCCATGGGCTTTGGTCCTTCCAATCTTCCAGGCTGAGAAAAGCAAGCTTCCCTTTCTGGGCACCCTTCGGAGTCCTGCATGGTGAGAAAAGTCATTTCTCACCTTATGCTAAGAGACAGGACACTGAGGAAAAAACAATATTTTTACTGGCTAAAAAAAAGCCAGAAAAGAGAGAGGGGAGAAAGAAAAATTTGAGGGTGGAGGGGATTTATAGTGAAATCAGGGTTAAATGTGCAAGCTCTCCCATGATCCTCGATGGGGGCTGTGCCTTTTGATTCCTCAGGAAATCCAACTCATCTCCTGGCAGACATGGCCGGGAGCCCAATGTCCTTGGGCCCCCAGTGAGCGTGGGTCCCCCCTGACCTGGGTGGGCCAAATAGGAGTGAAAGGGGAGGACTTCTGGGGGCAGGTCACCCGGAGTTTCCTCACTGAAGAATTGTCACCTGAGAACTGTCTTCACCTCTTCCTCTGTGGCCCCAATTCCACTGTCCCAGCCCCATCCTATGAGTCCCAGCTCCTCTGGACTTGTTACCTCCCGGCATGTGTTTGTTTTCATGATACCTCTCAATCCCTCTTTAAAATGTTCAGTGCCTTTCTCTTTCTTTTTTAATTTGAGTGAATCTAGAATAATTTTGTTCAGAGAACAAAGAGCTCTTGAGACTCAGAAGCTTTTTTTTTTTTCAGGGAGAGGGGGCTGGCAGAAAATGGTTGGGAGTCCTTGTAATTGAGTCATAAAGGTATATTGTGAAGGAAATAGCACTGATTATGAGACACTGTTGGATGGAAATTAGACCTTCTGTTTGAGCTAGAAAAGAGACTTTAAAAAAAGAAAGCAGAGTTTTCATTTGTATTCCTGAGCCATAATTCCAAGAGCTTTTTGGACTTGGAGAGAGAACATCATGGAATGACTAAAAAGCCG
>JAJPUD010007505.1:0-14734 GCA_023553655.1 Myrmecobius fasciatus | reverse complement strand
GGTGGAGAGAGTAGGGAAGAAGGGAAAATTGGGAGGGAGGAAAGGAAGGAGACAGAGATCAAAGAAAAATATAAACAGAGCAATGTTGCTCCTACCTTATTATATTTAATAAAACACTTAAAAATCCAGTCTGTATATAACCAAAATTTATGGTTCGTACACAGTCCTCTTGTTTTTGATCTTTATCTATGACATGTTTGCATTTGGAGATAAATTTCTTTTAAGAATAAAACTAAAAAGACAAAAAGAAACCTTAGAGAATTCTTGATGCCAGATAAATCATTTCCCCCCTCAGTTATTGCCAAGGAATCCTAAAAGCTCTCCCCTGCAGGCTGGGCATTGCCTTGTCAAGTAGCTGGCGATGGCTGCTGGGGTGGGGTGGGGTGGGGTGGTGTCTGCTCCAAGTCTCTCCTCTCTGTAGCCCATCCTTCTTTCAGACACCGCAGGGATTTTCCTAAAGCACAGGTCTGATCACATCACCCCCTCTACCCCATAAACTCCTCTGCTTCTTTATGACTTTTGGGATCAGACATAAATCTTCTGTCATTTAAAGCCCTGCTGATCTGCTTCCCCCCGTGAATATTCTTATACATAATACTCTCCTCCCCCATATACTCTGTGACACAGTGACCCTGCCTGCCAGATGTCTGCAACTCCATCTCCCACCTCCAGACATTTCCCCTGACTATCCCCCATCCTTGAAAGGGATCCCTCTGTCACCTGGAGCGTCATGCCCTTACCTGGGAGTGTTCTGCCCAAAGGAATATAAATTTTGATCTCTGAAATTTGCAAGATAGCTTGGGATTCAGGGCCAGGATCATTCCTTAAACCCAAATCACTTTGGCGTTCTTTGGCCAACAAAAGGTCCCAGTCCAAGCCTTGCTTGGTCATTGTTGGGCTCTACTATCCATACATACACACAATATAAATATATTTATGCATATATACATGTATATATTTCTATACACACACACAGATGAGATTAGGTAGAAGGGACCATTCTTCGCTTCATTTCTTACCTAGCCTTAATCACTGAATGAACATTGTCTAATCAGACTGAAACCTATTGAAGATCTTCACTCTAAAGGGTCAGGGCTTTCCACTGCATCCAGAGCCATCTCCATTAATCCTCATCTATATCTGGCCATTGGACCCAGATGGCTCTGGAGGAGAAAGTGAGACCAGTGACTTTGCACAGTCCTCACTCACTTAAATACAATTCACCTGCAAGTCATGGTATCCCCCCCCTGATGTCATGGTCCTCTTCAAGAGGGACAAGCAACAACGACCTGTCCCTGGAAAGCTCTCCCTCCCCATCTCCACTTCCTGGCTTCCTTCAAACCCCAGATAAATTTCTCATTTATTATAGGAGAGCTTTCCCAATCCATCTTCCTTCTAGAGCCTTCCCTCTATTGCATCTTTCCAACACATCCTAGCAATAGCGTGTTTGCAAATAGTAGTTCCCATATGTCTCCCTTATTAAATTGTGAGCTCCTTGAGCCCAGGTTCTATCTTTCATTTTTCTTTGCATCTCCAGTTCTTAACACATAGGAGGTTCTTCTTAAATGCTTGTTGGCGACTGAAGGCATAGAGACATTTTATAGAAAGGGGGTTTTGTGACGACTATGTCCAATGAGCAGAAAAAGCAGATGTTAGAAACGATCTTTAATTCAAACTGAATTTTATGAGAGGGAGAAGTCCGTCCTCACTGTGAAGATTAAAAGACAAATTATAGAATATCTTAGCATGTTCTCCAAAGTCACACAATCAGATGATATCAGGACAAGGACTAGAAGTGGGCTGGAGCCATCCTTCTTCTTGATTAGATTGACTTATCATTCAAAATGACTGATTTGATGAGACATGAAGATATCTATTTCTGGAAATAACCTTCTCTTTCTTGAGTAATATGTTCTCATTTGATCCTTGGAACAGCTCTGTGAAGTAAGTGCAATTATTTATCTCCCATCTTACAGCTTAGGAAACGGAGGCAGCAGAGATTAAGTGATTTGTCCAGGGTCACACAGTTTGCAACTGACTGAGTCCGAATTTGAATCTAGATATTCCTTATTCCAGGAACCTTGCTCTTAGTAGTTCTAGCACAGCAGGAGTTCCATACACAGAACCTGTAAATATTAGAATTATAAGCGACTGTAAGATCCTGCCTTCCCCTAATGGATCAATATGCTAATCTTCTTAGAAATAAGACCCATTTTCTCAAGGGACATTCTCACAAAGTGTCCTCTCAGTAACCAGGAACAAAATAGAATTGCTTGAAAAAAGGGGCTGCCTGTTCTAAGAATGGGGTTGGGGGAGGAAGGAAGAATCAACAAATGTTTCAAAATCCCCAGTTGATAAGTGGAATAGGCATTTTGAGAGCCAAGATCCACCAATTCAAGCAGCTTTTCCTCCAGCTGTGATTAGAAGCAGGTGGGTTAAAATGAGCATCCTACATAGTTCTAAATATAATCCTTTCTTCTCTAACACTCGGTCATAAAAACCACATTGTGTGTACCATAGAAGCTCGGAGAGCTTTTGAAATCCAGAGAAAAGAAACTGCCTCTAGACATTTAAATGATGTTCATGCGAAGGCAAAGGAAATCTAAATCTTTTTTTCCTCATTAAATTTCCCTGGAAATGAATTAAATTAGTAGTGTTTTTGGACCCCAATCCTAATATTATAGAATCTTAGGTACCTCAGAATCCATTGTGTCCTAGCTGCATCCGAACCAGACTCCCCTAGGGAAAATGTTATTACCTGTGACAGATCCCTTGGATCTTGGGATCTTGGGCAGATCTTTGAACCACTTTGATCATTACTAGAGGACTTCTAAGATGTTTTTTTCTTTCCAAATTTATGATTTTATAGTCTTGATTCCTGCCAAATGATTATTTACCCAGCATTTGCTGTATTATACCCAGCAACAGAGACCTCCCTACTACTCAAAGTAGCCCATTTCACTATTGGATAGTTCTAATTGTTGGGCAGGTTAACTTATATCTGCCATTTTGGAACTTTCCTTCCTTGATCCATGATCTGTCTTCTGGAGCTGAACAGAACAAGATGAATCTTTCTTCTATGTATCAGTCTTTCAAATACTTTAAAAAGACAGAATCATTTTCCCTCAAAGGCTTCTCATATTCAGACTACAATTTAAAGGAAGTTTTGAACTGAAAGGAACCCCAGAGTTTGCCCTTCTCACTTGATATATGAGGAAACTGATTCTTTTTTTTAATTTAATTTTTTGCTTTGGCAATTGAGATTAAGTGACTTGCCCAGGGTCACACAGCTAGGGAATGTTAAGTGTCTGAGACCAGATTTGAACCCAGGTCCTGCTGACTTCAGGGCTGGTGCTCTATCCACTGCACCACCTAGCTGCCCAGGAAACTGATTCTTATGGGGCTTGCTCAGGATGTTAGAGTTAGTGATAGGGGTGGGACTTAAGTTTCTAACCCAGTATTCTTTCTACTGTTCCATGTCAACTCCTACGTATTCACTAGATCTGAGTTCCTTCTTTCTCTAACGGGTTCTCCCCCAAAACAGGCAAAATTAGACTTGGTGTCAGGAAGAATCTCCTTACAAGTGAAGCTTTCTCAAAGGGTAACGGGTTGTCTTGAGAGACAGTGGGTTTCTCTTCCTCGGGAAACTTCAATGAAAGGCCAAATAACCACAGGTTAGTTCTTTCAGCCTGGTCTGTAATTCCATGATTCAAATTTCTCTAAGGCGTGACATTGATGATGTTGGGGATCAAGAAAAGCACAGGCTGGGCACTGGGGATAAGAGAACTGAATATAGTCCTTACCCTCAAGGAACTTATGATCATAAAGGAGAAAGCAGCAAAAGACATAAGGTCAATACAAATAAAGTAAGTTAAATTCATTGGAAAGATATAAGGAAATGTTTCCATGCTCTACCATTTGATGCATATATGTTTAGTACTGATTTTGCTTCCTTATCTATGGTACTCTTTAGTAAAATAGTTTCCTTCCTTATCTCTTTTAATTAGATTTATCTTTGCTTTTACTTGATCTGAGATCAGGATTGTTACCCCTGCTTTTTTTTTTTTTTTTTGTTCACCTGAAACATAATAGATTCTGCTCCAGCCCTTTACCTTCACTCTGTATCACTCTGTTTTAAATACATTTCTTGTAAACAGCATATTGTAGGATCTTGGCTTTTAATCCAGTCTGCTATCCGTTTCTGTTTTATGGGGGAGTTCATCCCATTCACATTCACAGTTAGAATAACTAATTCTGTATTTCCTGCCATCTTCTTTACCTTGGGTTATGCTTTTCTCTTTGCTATCCCCCTTCCTTCCTCCCCAGTATTTTGCTTTTGATGATGACCTCCCTCAAACAGCCCTCCCCTTTTGGAGCCCCTGCCCTCTTTTTATACCTTTCCCCTAATTCTTCTGTTTTTCTTTTATTTGTCTTTCCTTTTCTTTCCCCCTTTTCCCTCCTACTTCCCTATAAGGTGAGATAAATTTCTTTGTGATAACAAAATGTGTCTGATACTGTCATCAAATCTGGCTCTAAGAAAGAATAAGAGGGAAAGAATAAGATTCACACAATAAATTCTTCTCTCTCCATAAAAGCTGTCTATGGTGAGAGTGCTTTTTGGTTTTTTTATTCATTTTTTAAGGCTTGAGGTCTGTTCAATGCAAAAGAGCAACAGCTGCTTTAATTTGCCCTGGGGAAGTTCTGCTAATTGATTTCTGGTGGTGGGTAATAGCAGTCAGGTTTTCTGGGGCTCAGTGGTTTACAATTTACTTTTTACAAAAGGCAGATCTGCCAAACCACCTGTTTGCAAGCAGGACAGAGTGGCCTAAGAGGCTCACAGAAGCTTCCCAGGTTCCTGGAAGTGACAACGCTCTGACTGCCTGCCCCAGCTCCTTGCCCTGGGCTCCCTATGCTGTGGTCTGGGCTGGCAGACTGTCCCCCCTGCCCGATTGAAACTGTTCTGAAGTTCTTCCAAGGTAAGTTTTTCTAGAAATGTGTTGTACTCCAAATATGTGTGGGTGCTTTGACTCCAAAACCAGTTGAGAGGCTTAATCTGCTGTTGGTTTGGGAGGTTAGAGGGGGTCCCAGAGAGTTGTGTCTGTTCTCTGCCATCTTGGCTCTGCCCAGATATAAAGAAATGTTTATGGAAAATTTCAATAAATAAAAAGAGCAAACCAGTAGAACAGACCAACCAAACAACTCAATAACACAAGTTTTAATAAACTCATAATAAAAATTACTTAGGGGGAAAATCCCCTTATTTGGTAAAAAAAAGAAAAAAAAACTGGCAACTGGTAAAAGTTGTGTTTAACACAATATATTACCATAAAGCCAATATCTAATAAACTCAAAATGGAAGTCCAACCTAAATATTTAAGTTCATACTATTTTTTAAAAAGAAGGGAATGGGGGCAGCTAGATGATGTAGTGGAGAGAGCACCAGCCTTGAAGTCAGAAGGACCTGAGTTCAAATCTAGCCTCAGACACTTAACACTTCCTAGCTGTGTGACCCCAGGCAAGTCACTTAACCCCAATTGCCTCAGGAAAAAAAAAAAGAAATGACAGACCTGGGAATTCTCATAGTTCAGGTAATAGGGTGAATTCTTGATCAAACAAGGGATAGGAGATTCCTAAAAGCTAAAATAGGAAATTTTAGTTAAATAGAACTGAAAAAAAAGATTTTCCATAGAATAAAAATATGGCTGGGATAAGAAGGAAAGCAATAGAGAGGAAACAAATCTGAATTAACAAATGAAGATCCGCTGTCTAAAATATGCAGACATTTAGCAAAAAATGGTGATCAAAATCAATTTCCCAGTGGATGATGTTAAAAGGAAATGAACAGACAGTTCTGGAAAGAATGGCAAACTGTTAATAGCCATATTTAATGCTGTTCCAAATCACTAATAAAAGGAAATGCAGAGCAGTTGTTGATTTTAAAAGCTTCTTTTGCTACTCTTTTATTTGCTTGGCCAATGGATTTCAGAATCCTTTTATTAAGCTTTCTCTTTGTTCTGAAGCCCACATACAAAGATACTCATGAGGTGAGTGTTTGCCGTTGATGGCTTATGGTTTTTAGAAATTAAGTTTCTGTTTCTATTTTCTGCAACCGGCAAGGCCTAATTGGGTTTGCTTGGTGCCCATAATGAGGGCTAATGAGAGTACAGAATTTCCCATCAGGAGATGGTTTGTGGAGTGGAATTGTCAAAACAAATACAGCCACTGGAAGAGAGCTAAGTACCTTCAGTAGCTGCCAGTGAGAAGTCTGAGCAGAAGGCTGGTCTCCATGACTCCCCATGTCACATACCAGACACAGTCAGTCCTTTTTGTTTAATTTTCTAGAGGAAAATATTGGATCTTAGAACCTCTTAGTCCCCCGCCTCTATTTATGGAGAAACTGAGGTCTGGAGAGAGGATATTTATTCATTCTCTCATCAATAGCTTCTGGCAGATTTGGGCCTGGAACCCCTTCTTTGCCAAGGGTGAGTTCTCTGAAAACTAGAAGGATTTAGGAGCTTCTATTTAAAATGACTCCTATTTCATCTCATAAGTTTTTCCCACAGTGTCCCAAGTGGGGTTTCCTCCCCAAATTCTTGATTCTCTATACAGCTGATGGCGACAAATTAGATTTCCATTTGATGCTGGAAATAGAGACCACCCACTGCATTGTCTACTTTTTTGAAAACTCAGCAAATTGCTAGTTTTCTATTTCAGGGTTGGAGTGGACACCAAAGCTTTCTTTTAAATTCTATTGTTTGTCATTCTTTAAAATTCGTTCTAGTAATTAAGAATTCTTGTAGGGGTTATGTTAAAAAAAAGGCTTAGAGAACGCCACCCAGTGAGGAGAAAAAGGAAAAGCATATGGCTTCTTTTCTTTTTCCTTCTAAATAAAAATCCTCATTAGTTATTTGATTTATTGAATGTTGATTGAGCAATCATTGAGTTTTCTGTTTTTATTGTGATTACTATTTATTTGTTGGGCTTGGGGCTTCTGCTTTGCTCTGGGATCATGGTTTCTCCACTGATTAAGTCAGGCTCAACAATCTAAAAGAACCATTATATAGTTAAATCTTATGGTTCCTTAATTCTTTAGCCACAAGGGTAAAATTATGTTCCTTTATGAATAAAAAAAGCTTTTGATGTTTGGAGGGTGGGGGTTAGAGATACTGAGCCCTTCTTACTTCTGAATCATTGCCTTCATATGTGATCTGCACAAATTCTGTCTAGATTAACAGAATGATGACCATTCAGAATTTTCTCCTTTCTCATATGGGAAAATAATATTGTGAGCTCTTTGGGGGCAGGAACTGTCTTTTTTTATATTCTCATCACTTAGCATGCCTGACATATAATAGGTGCTTAATAAATGCTTATCGACTAATTGCTGACTAAACATTGCTAGGGTACCTCTTTATATAAATAAGCAAATTAGCTTTAGTGTTCCATGAGATGAAAGTGCTCTCTAATATACAACTATTTGCAGGCTCTGACTTTATGGGAGACTGGTCCAGGCCACCTCATGGGCTCTACAGGGAGCCGAGTACCCTTAAGAGCCAGTACCAGAAGGGGTCATGGGAAGGGATTCAGGGCCCAAATGAGACAAAGGCAATGGACTTGGAAGCACAGAAAGTCCCAGTGGGAGAAGACAGATGTCTGCCCTTAGCTGGTTTAGGAGAGGACTGAAAGTTGGAAACCAGATTTCCACCAAATGCCATGCATGGTCTATCATCTCAGTGGATTGTGACTTATGAAGACTGTTAAGTTAGCAGTGGAAGCTAGGTGGGGACCAGTGACATCCAACATGGTGGAGTAGTCGTATGTCTCCCAATTATCCCTTTGCCTAACTCAAATATGATGCTAGAAAGCGAGAAGAAATGGTTATTTGTGGCTGAGGCCTTTGGGGAAGGTTTCATAGAGGATACTGCAACTGAGCTGAGCCTTGATGCAATTAAACAGACCAGGAGGAGATCAGGACCTTGTGGTCCAGATGAGGAAATGCCGATTAGGCGGCAGACGGGCTGATTTGAATAGGGAGGGTATGTGGCTGTGGCCGGGCAGGTAGAGATGCCATTGAAGCCAAGTGAAAACATTATCCTGCCCGAAATGCCGGAAGTTTGAGTCCCCCTTTTGTGATAAGAGTTTTTCTTAAGAAATCATCACTGTGAAAATGCACATGCATTAGCTAGGCAGGGAACATGTGCATACATTAGTACTATTAGCAGAGAATTGTTGGCTGCTAGAATATTAGCCTTGGAAGGGGTTTAGTGGTTGTTCAGTTCCATTCATGCCAGCTTGTGCACCCTGGGTGCCATCTTCTGATATTTAAAGCCCAGCAACTGGCCCCTACTCAGATTTTGCTCTCTCCTCCAGGCACTTTCCGGGGACCTATGTCGGTCTCCTTCCTTTCCCTCCCACTCAGCGCTCCATTTCCTGACTCCATGCCATTGTAACAGCAGCTCTGGGTCTCTGGAAGGCCCTCCTGCATCATCTCTGCCTCTTAGAATCCTTTGAGACCCAGTTCACGTCCCCCCTTCTACATGATACCTTTTCCCATCTTTTGTCGACGGGCCTTCCCCTCTCACGTGGCCTTCCATTTTCTTTTTATGTTCAGTTGTTTACGTGTCATCTTCCCGATTAGAATGTGTTCTCCCTGAGGTTTGTTGTTCAGTCATTTTTCATTCATGTCCAGCTCTTTGACTCCATTGGGGTTTTTCTTGGCAAAGATACTGGAGTTACTTGTCATTTTCTTCTCCAACTCATTTTTACAAATGAGGAAACAGAGGCCCTTGGAAGGCAAATCTCTACTCTAGAGTCCGCCTCCCAGGATCTTTCAGTGCATTCATCTGGGATATCTCAATAAATCAGTCTGAAAGCATTTATTAAGTTCCTACGCCCTACCTAAAGATACAAAAACCTGAGTACAACAGTCCTTGCTCTCAAGTGATTCCCGTCCTATCGCATGAGAACTTGGACCCTCACTAGGTTTCTGGTATCCAGAGCCAAAGCACTGCTTCTCTAACTGTGCAGTTTGTATAACTGAGGTTCTGTGTCCATGAACTTTGGACATTTTATTACTTGCCTTATGAATACACTGGCCCCATTCCCCAAAGGGACCATATATTTCCACTCCTGTATGCCCTTCACATCCAAATCATGTTAAAGTCCCACTGCCCACTCCCTCATTCTCATCACTCTCGACCCTCCTCGGCCCTCCAATATCCTCCTAGAGATCATCCCACTTTCCCATCCAGCCCATAAGAATGGATACTCTACAAGAAACAATCCACTTTATATCTCAAACTTTTTCCTTTCTCACTTCCTCCATCTTCTGGCATTCACTGAAACCCTGTGCTCTCTGGATGCTCTCTTGATGACTTGACATCCCTGGCCATCCCCTGGGGTTCATTCAATACAAATCTGTCCCCAAACCAGATTGCAGCAAGTGAGATGTCCCACCATTCTTTCTCTTTTCTCAAACAGTAGCAAGGTCTTGCTCCAAAATCTCTTCACTGGGCTAAATTCTTCCTTCATTCTAGAGGCCTTCGGTGTGTGTGTTATTGTTCCCTTAAATACTCCAACTTTCTAGTTCCTCAGATTAATCAATTCTCTTGCCCTCTGTCTCAGCTCCATCTTGAAAATCTAATTGTAGTCTTTTTGTCTTTGCTCACTCCATAAATCCCCAAACTCAACATATTTTGTCATTTTTTCCTCTATACTTCTTACCTAAGTCTCCTTTTCTATTTACATTTCTATTCTGTTCTATTCATCGGCTTCTCACTTCTCATCTACAGGGAACCAATTGCCTTCTCACAATTGATCTTTCTGCTTCAGATATCTCCCCATCTCAAACCATTCTCTACTCAGCTGCCAAAGGGATTTTTCTAAAGCAAAAGCCAGATTATGCCATCTGCTAATGCCCATTTAAGAAATTTCTGTGGGGGGGCAGCTAGGTGGTGCAGGAGATAGAGAACCAGCTTTGAAGTCAGGAAGACCTGAGTTCAAATGTGACCTCAAACACTTACAGACTTCCTCGCTGTGTGACCCTGGGCAAGTCACCTAATCCCAATTGCCTCAGCAAAATAAATAAATAAATTTCTGTGCTTTCTTATCTTTAAAATAAATACAAAGACCTTTGACATATGTAACTTCACTTCCTACTTTTCCTGCATTATTACATTTATTTCATTTTTATTACATTATTATAGCATTATTACATTATTACATTTATTTCCTTTCCACATATCTGATGATCTAGTCACACTGGTCTACTTGCTGCACCTTGAAAATGACATTTCACCTCCTGTGTCTATGGATTCCCACTGTCTGTAGCTCCAGGTCTGGACCGCTTTCCCTCTGATCTGAGAATTCATGACTTCCTTGGTGACTCCCCCACCACCCAGGAGCTTTTCATGGACAGCCCAGCTGCTAACTCCGTGCTCTCCAAGATTGCCCAGCACCCACTCTGAATCTGTCTTGTTTGTTCTTTGCAGACCTTCTGTTGTATATTAGAGTGTGACCTTCCAGAGGGTAGGGCTATTTGTCAATTTTTTTTCAGCTAGTAGTTGGTATCTGGCACATAGTGAGTGCTTAATAAATGCTTGTTGACTGATTGACATAAAGTGTATATAAATAAGCACAAGATAATTTCAGGAAATAGACTCAAGTTTTGGGGATGATCAGGAAGAGCAATGCAGAAGATGGCTTTGAGTTGAGCTTGGAAGGAAATTATCAGCCCTAAAAGGTGAAGTTTAGTAGGCAGAACGTGCTAGGGTGGGAGAGAGAGCTGATACACACTCTGAGAGACAGGAAAAAAATATGCAGGTGTGAAGAGGAGGAAGGTAGAACAAGGTAGAGGTCCCACGAGGACCACAAAAAACAAGAAAAACCAAAAACCCAAACCAAAAAC
Organism: Myrmecobius fasciatus; assembly: GCA_023553655.1. Classification (NCBI taxonomy): domain Eukaryota; kingdom Metazoa; phylum Chordata; class Mammalia; order Dasyuromorphia; family Myrmecobiidae; genus Myrmecobius; species Myrmecobius fasciatus. The sequence continues at coordinate 3,828 of JAJPUD010007505.1, read as the reverse complement.
CCTGGTTTGGAAAAATCTTTGCAAAGACAAACTAGATAGCAATAAAAATATAATACAGATTACATCATTCCTCCAAGGCAAATATAGTCAACTATTAAAAAAAATTCTTTTCTTTTCACATATTCTATGCCAATTTAATGATTCACTGGTGCTATTAATTACAGAAACCGACATTTAAAAAAGTAGACCACGATGAGTCATTGAATTCTACCTATTGTAGTGTGGACAAAAGAACCCTTATTTTCTTACCGAAAGCCTTGGATTTCAACATTGGGCCGTACTTTCAGAACTGGGTTCCTGGCCTGGGAGCTTTTTGTTAATTTAGCTCACTACAGTTCTTGAGGAGAAGATGATAAGATATACCTGGCATTGTTGACTTAATCTAGCCGCTACCATTAGATAAATATGGTACCTGCAAAACATATCAGAACATCAGAGTGAAAAGCAGGGGACTTGTGGGCACCTAGTGGCCAGTCACAGCCATCATCACCAAAAGGCAAAATCAGAAAAGAGCAAAATATTGTGGTTCAATTAGCCCCACCCTCCTATCCCTGCCAATGCTGCTGCCATCACCACCACCATCAATCCTATTCTTCCCCACTATCAATTCCATTGTTTACATCCTCTCCACCACTGACTCCAGCATCAAATCAGAACCTTGACTAAGGTTTCTTACTAGATAGGTAAGGAGAGGGGGATAGCCTTTAAACATGAACACAGATGGGGCAGCTAGGTGGCGCAGTGGATAGAGCACCAGCCCTAAAGTCAGGAGGACCTGAGTTCAAATCTTGTCTCAGACACACTGTGTGACCCTGGGCAAGTCACTTAACCCCAATTGCCTTAGCAAAAAAAAGAAAAAAAAAGTGAACACAGATATGGAGTTATCCCTTTCTTTCCTTTTTTTTTTTAATTTTTTAAATATCCCTTTCTTTTTTAAACTGTAGGAAGAGGAATAAGGCAAATATGTATGTGGAGGAAATGTTGGCTGAACTTGACCAGTGGCTTCTTCCAGCTCTATCCTGTATCTTCTCCTTTTGGAAGGAGAACTAATCATAAAGCTAGGAAGACTCTGGGTACTTCCCCTCAGTATTTGGGTCAAATTGTAATTAAATGTCTCAGCATCCCACTAGATCTTGTCACCAAGGGCTTAGATTTGTATCTCAGCTCCAAACTTGCTATCTAGATGACTATGGATCTGATCTTTGTTCTCTGAATATTAGTTACTGGCTTAATAGTTCAATCATGGTTCAAACTACATTTATTTATTGTTGAGTTTAATCTATAATCAATGGCAAGCAAAACCAACCAGAGATTCAAGGCCAGCAATGGGAAACAAACAAACAAACAAAAACCTTTTTTTTATTTCCCAATAATCATTTCTCACTTTGGATTACAGGTAATGGTTTCCACAGTAGGGGCGATTATTAGGGATTCCATGTCCCTACTTCCTTCACTATGTTCCTGTGGGGTGAGCTCATAGATTTCTGAAGTTTTGGGGCCCAAATAACCCTGTGATAGTCTGTGATCTTTTTAAAAATAGTGAAAATAGAAGAAGCATTTTCAATAATTGTGATATAATCTTGAGATGATAAGTTTGTAGAATGATGGACCTAGATTTGGAAGAGACATCAGAGCATATCTAGTACAATTTCTATATTTAACAGGAGGAAAAATTAAGATCTAGGGAAAAGAATTAGAGATAACTTGAAATCTGACTTCAAGTATTTCCTTTTGTAATCACTCTTTCCTATCTTCTGGTGAGTGAGTGCCCAGGAGGGGTTTGACTAGGTTTTGAAATTTTGAGTTTTAAAAGGTCTGAAGAGCCATAAGATGTCCTCTTTTAAGATGAGAGACAAAAGCAGCAACCACTGAGTCTAATGAGAAGTCAGGGAAGATGTTAAGTGACCTATTTGACTTGGCCAACAGTGGCTTGACCCATTAACTAACACTTTACCCACCAAGGAACACAATTGTTTGAGCAAGGGAACGACTCACCCAAATCTAAAGTAATGCCTCAGAGTTAATTTGGTGGGGACTCTGTGAAAGTAAAAAAAAGGATTATAAGGGCCAGGAGACAAAATACCCCTCAGCCCTACACTTATAGTCTTTTTTATACTTGTTCCTGAATACTATTGTACTTTACATTTGAGCCTTCTATTCTCAGGGACTTTCTCTAGATTAGAAAAGAGAACACTCGATTTGGGTGGGGGGACTTCTGGCATTATTCTTTCTCAATAAATACCCTTTGATAAAAGCTAATTCATATCAACTGGCTTACTGATATGAGGAAGCACCCTGGATGGGGGCTTTTGAGAAATAGTATTCATAGCCAAAATCACTCAGGATTTCTCTAAGGAGAGAGAAGTAGTTTTTTGTTCCTTGGGTACCAAGGGCACCTCTATGAGTGGGGTTTGGTAGAGTAAGTGCAAAGAGGATGCTACATCTGTTTTGTTAGACATCAGGGGCATAAGCAAATCAAGGTCTAATAATAATATTTGGAGGCAGGAGCCCCTGAGAATTTTAATGACAGTCTGGACCATTGATCTACAACAGATGATCTTGCCAAGGGAGGGTTAATTCATGGATGCTACTTGATTTTGTTAGCTTTTTACTTTTCATCACTTACTTTTATGGCCAATTAGATTGGTCCAGAGACTCTGATTGAATGCTGAGGGATGATCCATTCCCCTCTCTTTGCTTTCACATACACTATTCACTTTGAAGCACTTGATATCTAATTGAGGTTTATTTAGTATTGACATTGCTAAGCAAATCTCTTATGATGCAGCTCAAAAGCCTCTCTACAATTTTCTGTTTGGGCCACTTTTTTTTGTAAAGCTATTCAGTCAAATTTAAATGTAATATTACTACCCTGGAGACTTTTTCCCTTCCTAAGCCTGCTATGAAAATGATGAAGGCCCAAATGACTGTATAATGTGCCCGTAGAGTGGAACCAACAAATGACACCATCCCAGCCAGCAATCATATTGATTATGGCCACAGACAATTTTCTTGGTAAAGGGTACGCCAAGCAAGGACATGATTAGCGATTACTTGGGGACTCTGGGTTGTACTGCATTTCATTGCCTTCCCCATGGAGACTCCAGAGAAGTGTCTTGACAGTCTTTTTGAAGAGTGTCCTGGGTTTTTGCCTGGGCAAAAGCATTTTCTTTCTTGGCTGGAAACATAGCATATTATGGGAAAAGAAGAAGGGATGACGCAGCAGGAAGTGGTTTCTTCTTCTGGAAAATTACCTCCTGTCATTTCTTATGTTCCAAGAACACCCTACCCACCTTTTATATGGAGTAGAAGAAGCTCCTACATGCACACATAAGAGAAAGCCATTTCTAGGGCCAGAATGTCTCTTTAGTACCCACAGCATCCCCTCAGGTAATACTGAGGTTCAGATGTCTGCTTTATAATTATAATCCTCCAGCTAGCTCTGAACTGAGTATAAACACAGTCAAAACTCATTATCTTTTATTCAAGTTAAAAAAATGGACTTGGGAACCTTGTTAAAGTCAAGAAAAATTCCTTCTTTTCCTCTTCCTTACTTTATCCAGAAAAGACATTAGGCTCATTCATCTAAAAAAGATTTACTCTTCCCAAAGCCAGTCTGATTTAGCATGACATTTTCTTTTTGTAATAGTATTTTATTTTCCCAAATATATGCAGAGATAATTTTCCACATGCAAAACCTTATGTTCCAAATGTTTTCCTTCACCCCCTCTTCTTCCCCAAGACGGCAAGCAATTCAATCTAGGTTAAACATATGTAATTCTTCTAAACATATTTCCATATTTGTAGCATTGCACTTTCGTAATATAT
>JAJPUD010007504.1:0-100396 GCA_023553655.1 Myrmecobius fasciatus | reverse complement strand
AAGAAAGAAAGAAAGAAAGAAAGAAAGAAAGAAAAGGAAAGAAGGAAAGAAAAAACAGATGGAAGGAGGGAAGGAGGGAAAGAAAGAAGGAAGAAAGAAAAAGATGGAAGTAGGGAAAAAAGAAGGAATAAAGGAAGGAAGGAAAGAAAGAAGGAAAATAGGAAAGAAGGGGGAAAAGATTGGAAGAGAAGGAAACATAATAAATCTTTTCAAAAAGAATCCTTTATATTACAAATTAATTCAATCTTTCACTTATTTTACTTATATTTCATACATTGACATGATCATTCTTCTATAGAATGAGAGTGTAGGTTCCCTAAGTATCAGAACAGAAGATTTCTTTTTAAAATTTATTTATTATTTCAACAATCGCTAGTTGCAAGGAAAAAAATTTTAATACCACTTTTTAAACTGTGAGTTTCAAATTCTCTCCCTTCTATCCTCCCCACACTCTTCTCCACACACTGAGAATCATTTTCATTTTTTTATCCCCATAAAAGCTTACTATAAATATTTTTGTATAGATATGTCCTTTTTTCTTTATACAGACTCAATAACAGTCTTGCCAAGGCAAAAGGTATGTATGGTTTTTATAGTCCTTTGGGCATAGTTCTAAATTGCTCTGCAGAATGGTTGAAACAGTTGACAACTCCACCAATAGTGCATTAATGCCTCATTTTTTTTCCTACATCCCCTCCAATATTTGTCATTTTTTTTTATCTTATTAGCCAATCTAATATGTGTGAAATGGTAACTCAGGTCATTTAATTTGCATTTTTTCAATTAATAGTGAGTTAGAGAATTTTTTTCCTACAACTATATATAACTTTGAATAATTTAGATGAAAACTATTCATATCATTGACTATTTATCAATTGGGGAGTGGATTTTATTTATATAACTTTGATTCAGTTATTTATAAGCTTGAGAAATGAGGCCATATTCTGAATCCTTTGATCCTTCAATATAGAAGCTGCTAAATCTTGTGTTGTCCTAAGTATAGCTCAGTAATATTTGAATTATTTCTTCCTATTTGCAGTATTTGCTTCTTGATCTGGGAACTCTGGAATTTTTTCTATTATATTCTTGTAGGTTCTCATTTTTGGAACTCTTTCAGCTTTTTCTTTTTTTTTTTAATTCAGTAAACTTGTGTGTTTCTTTTTCATTTGGCTAATCCTGCTTTTCAAGGCATTCTTCTCATTGGCTTTTTTGTACCTTCTTTAGCATTTGGCCTAGTCTATTCTAAGATGTTATTTTCTTCAGTATTTTTTGTCTTTTTTTCTCCAAAGTGTTGACTTGTTTTTCATGATTTTTGTGCAACACTTCCATTTTTTCCCTATTTTTCCTCTACCTCTCTTACTTTATTTCCAAAATTCTTTTAGGTCTCTTGTGATCTGAGATCAATTCCTTTTCCCCCTTAAGACTTTGGATGTAGGAGCTTTGGCTTTGTTATCTTCTCCTGAGTATACATTTTTGAACTTCCTTGTTACCATAATAACTTTAATGGTTAAAATTTTGTGTGTTATTTGCTCATTTACCCAGATTATTATTTGATTTTTAACTCTGCAAATAAAAAGGCAGGGCTATGTTTCTAGATTTGAGGGGGCAGTATCCTAAGGTTCTATGGTTTTGTACATTTATCTTCAGAAATAATTCCATGGACCTTTAATTTTTCAGTTCTTCCAAGTAGGTATGAACCAAGGAGAGGTTTTTTTATTCCTCCCCTGGTCCATCTGGTCATTGAGTGACCACAAGCAATTTTTTTCTGCCATGATATCATGAGTAGGGTTTCTATTTTACTGTGGCTGCAAGCTCTGGTGTGCTGCTCCTCCTCCTTACCCTGGTAGTGCCACAGGACTTGGACACAGATTCAAATATGGGAAAAGCAACAGAGTCCTAATTTAGTTCTAATAAGAAACCCCTGTAGTCTCTTTCCTATCAGTTGTTTGACGTCCCTAACATCTATGGGCTGAGAGATCAGGAGGCAGCTGCTGTCACTGCTGATTCAGTGGCTTAGGGGCCAGGGTTGTACTGGCACTTTCTGCTGAGTACTGTGCTCCAGTGTGTTGTGGTCAATCTTCCTTGCTGACCTCCCAAGTTGACCTAGGCTGAAAAATACTTTTTCACTCCATCTTTTTGTAGATTCTGAAACTGTAGAATTTATTTAGAATCATTATTTAAAGGTATTTGGAAGGATTTAGGGGAGAACTCAAGTGAGCCCCTGCCTTTACTGGACTCTTCCTTCCAGAAGATTTCTTACTGACGGTTTTTGGTCTCTGTTATTTGAATATTTGAATCAATCCTCTGTTCTTTATGCCTCCCTAGTGAGCACTTTAATGGTCCCAAGGATGACATTCTATATAGCTCATTTTAAAAATAGAAGCTTTACTAAAATGCTTTGTTTCTTTTTTTTCTTTTTCTGTTTTTGGTAATGTAATTTTCATATTTATGTAGTGAGACTTTTATTTTAACAAAGAAAAACACTTAAACAAAACTTACAAAAATAGCAAACATTTCTTTAAAATATGCAAAATTCTGTACCCACATCCTCCTCACCTCATTAAGGAAATGATAATAATATAGCTCCTTCTGTCTTTTTCTGGGGCAGGATTAGTCATTGAAAATATAACACACCCAACTTCATGCTAGGTGGTTTTTTTTAATCTTTACATTATTAGTCATTGTTTATATTGGTATTTTGATTTAAAGATCCTGATTATTTTTATCAGTGTCAGTTCATATAATTTTTCTAGATGTATATGCCCTAAGTTATTCATATTTATAATTCCCTTTGGGTAATAGTATTACATTATATCTATATGCTGTATTTTTATAGTAATTTCCTAATTTATGGCAATCACTGTATTTTTAGATTTTTTATGACTACCAGAAAAAGTGTTGTAATAAATGTATATTTTAAAGTATATGTGTATAAAGTGTCTAAAGAATATATATATATACATATATAGTGTGTCTATAAATATATATGTATATATATATATATAATGTGCATATGTATATATATATAAAGTATAAAGTATTTAAAGTATATTCACATTAGCCTTGCCTCTTTGATCTTCTTTAGGACTATGCAGATGAATCTTATTTGCATTTCTAAAGGAATGAACAGCTTGATAATATTTTCCTTTCAATTCTAAATTATATTCCAGAATGAGTGAACTAATTCTTAAGTTAACAATGTATTAATGTGAATATTTTGCTATATTCCCCCAAGATTTACCTTTTGTATATTTGTTACTTCTAATTTCCTGGGTATCATGTAAAGCCTCAAATTTATATCCCTTTAACTATTAAAGATCTGATATAGCATTCATATGATAGTTGGTAGTTTACTTTTTTTTCCAAAAAAAGTTGGTTATTCTTGCAGTTGCATTTGTAATCTCATTGAATCTTGATAAACTACCAGGTTCCATTAGTATGTTTTTCAACCAAAAGTTGTGATCACAACTTATATATAAAAATAATTTGAAGTCTGGTAAAGCTCTACTTTTATTCTTATTCTTCCCCTCCTCCTCACTCCCTTGCTTAGATTTTATCTTAAGAGTGTTCCTTCAAAGAAACATGTTATTATTTTTCCTGATATAAATACTCTGGTATCTGAAATGGCTAACTGATTTTTAATATAGTTTGAGATCTGATACGGGTAGACTACTTTCACTTTTTTTTTCATTAATTTCCTTGATATTCTTGATTTTTTTTTGTTCTTCCAGATTAATTTTGTTATGATTTTTCTAGCTCTTCAAAATGAGTTTTGGTAGTTTGATTGATATGATACTGAATACGTGAATCATGCAGAATTATCTTTTTTTTTTACATTTGGCTTATCTATGAGAATTACTATTTATCCAATTATTTAGATCTGTATTTGTGTGAAAATTGTTTTATAATTGTTTCATAGAGTTTCTGGGATTTTTTTAACAGATAAACTCCCAAAGAGGTTATATTGCATACAGTTATTTTAAATAGAATTTCTTTCTATTTCCTGCTGCTGGATTTTAGTGACCTCCTTCAATAAAACTTTAATTTATATTTCCATGTTCTTTTATTGAATGCATTTTTCATTGCTTTATGATTTGAAAAGAATGTGTTCAACATGTCTGCTTTTCTACATTTCATTGTCCTGCCCAATTTCATGGCCAATTTTTGTGTAGGTGCTGCATGCTGCTGAGAAAGTATATTCTTTCCATTCCCATTCAATTTTCTCCAGAGCTCTGTTAAATCTATTTTTTCTAAAATTTTGTTTATCTCCTTATTTTTTTACTTATTTATTTTTGCTTAGATTAATCTAGATATAATAAAGGAAAGTGAGGACTACCACTAGTTTAGTTTTAGTATCTTCTTTTTCTGTATGTAATTAATTAAAATTATTTTAAAACTTTGGATGCTCTATCACCTGATGCACATAGATTTATTGATATTAGTTCATTGTACATAATCCCTTTTCTTTTTTCCTGAGGCAATTGGGGTTAAGTGAATTGCCCAAGGTCACACAGCTAGGAAGTGTTAAGTGTCTGAGACTAGATTTGAACTCAGATCCTCCTGACTTCAGGGCTTGTGCTCTATCCACTGCACCACCTAGCTGTCCCTTTAATCCTTTTATTTTTTTTTAATAAGATGTAGTTTTCTTCCTCAGATCTTTTAATTAGATGCATTTTTTGTTTTTTCTATGTGAGATCATGATTGTTTCCTTTTTTTTTAAATTTCAGCTAAAGCAGAGCAAATTCTTAACCAGCTTTTTAACTTTGTTTTTCTTTGTTTCAAAAGTGATTGTTTCTAAATCCACTGGGATATCATTTTCCATTTTATTCATTTTTCACATCTACACTCATGGTTATATTCACTGTGTTTTTTATTTCATCTTAATTTCTCCCTTTTAAAAATCTTTCTATTTCACTCCTTTCTTTAAAATATTAAATAGTGGATTTTTATTTTCAAAATATTTACAAACCTAATTTTCAACATTCATCCTTGCAAAATCTTGTGTTCCAAATTTTTCTTCCTCCCTTAATCCTACCTCCTCTTCTAGACAGCAAGTAATCTGATATATGATAAACATACAATTCTTCTACACGCATTTACATATTTATCATGTTGCACAAGAAGAATCAGATGAAAAAAGAAAAAAAAATATAAAAAGGAAAAAAAAGGCAAGCAAATAACAAAAAGGTGAAAATACTATGTTATGATCCACATTCTGTTTCCACCGTCTTCTTTCTGGACGCAGATGGCTCTCTCCATCACAAGTCTATCAGAATTTGCCTGAGTCCCCTCATTGTTGAAAAAAGTCAGATCCATTTGAGTTAATCGTCATATAATTTTTGTGTTACTGTATAAAGTGTTCTCTTGATTCTACTCACTTAACTTAAGATCAGTCTCTCCAGACCTTTCTGAAATCATCCTGCTGATCATTTTTTATACAACAATAATATTCCACAACATCCATATACCACAACTTATTCAGCCATTCCTCAACTGATAGGCATCCACTTAGTTTCCAGATCCACTACAAAAAGGGCGGCTACAAACATTTTTGTACATGTGGTTTCTTTTCTTTTTTAATGATCCTTTTGGTATACAGTCTTAGTATAGACACTGCATGGTATGCACAGCTTAATAGATCTTTGGCCATAATTCCAAATTGCTCTCCAGAATGGTTGGATCCACAAACACTGTCTTAGTGTTCCAGTTTTCCCACATCCCCTCCAATATTTATCATTTTCTTTTCCTGTCATATTAGTGAATTAAAAGATGTGAAGTGGTACCTCAGAATTGTCTTAATTTGCATTTCTCTAATCAATAGTTAGATCATTTTTTCATATGGTTAGAAATGGCTTTAATTTTTTCATCTTAAAATTGTCTGTATTTTTTTAGCCATTTATCAATTGAACAGTGGCTTGTATTTTTATAAATTTGAGTCAATTTTCTATGTATTTTAGAAATAAGGCCATATCATAACCCTCACATGTAAAATGTTTTCCTCAGTTTTCTGTTTCTCTTCTAATCTTGCTGCATTGGTTTTGTTTGTCCAACTTCTTTTTAATTTAACATAATTAAAATTATCCATTTTGCATTTCATAATCATCTCTAGTTCCTCATTGGCTATAAGTTCCTTTCTTCTCCAGATCTGACAGATAGGCTATCTTTTGTTCCCCTACTTTGCTTATCATATCACCATTATCTAAATCATGAATCCATATTTTGAGCTTATTTTGGTATAGGGTATTAGGTGTTAGTCATTGCCTGTTTTCTCCTATACTAGTTTCCAATTTTCCCAGAAATTGTTGTCAAATACTATATCTCACTCCTTTCAGCCTTTCTTTACTTACAAATGGTTTGCTTCAGATTCCTGCCAACCCAATTTGTCCTCTCTTCTGTCAGCCACCCCTCTTTTCTTATCCCTTTCCCCTCCTACTGTATAATGTAAAATTTCTATACTCACCTGAGTGTATATGGTATTCCTTCTTTGAGTCAAGTCTAATGTGAATACAGTTTGATAATTGCAAACCATCTCTCCATCTTCCCCTCCAGTATAATAGGACTTTCATGCCTTTTTATATGAGATAATTTATCCCATTCTACCTTTTCCTCCTTTTCTCATTGCATCTATCTTTTCATCCTTCATTATTATATATCTATATTTATATCTCTCTTGCTAATCTATCTCTCTTTGTATAATCATCTCATCATATTAAATTCACACCCATACCCTTTATCTATGTATACTTCATCTAACTGTTCTAATAATGATAAATTCTTAGTACTTATAAGTATCATTAACCTGTGGTTACAAACAGTTTAATCCTATTGAATAATATATGTCTTATCTTCTATATATACATATATATCTTTTTATCTTTCTTTTGAATCTTGAATTTTAAGATTTTTTGGGGGGTGGGGAGAGGGTTTAGTTATGTTTTTTATTAATCATGAATGCTTGAAAGTCCTCTATTTCATTAAATATCCATTTCTCTCTTAAAGTATGCTCAGTTTCACTGGGTAGATGATTCTGGTTTGTATTTCTAGATCCTTTGCCTTCTGAAATATCATTTTACAAGGCCATCAGTTCTTTAATGTAGAAGTTGTGAAATCATATGCAATACTGTCTCTGTAATTACAATATTTGATTTTATTCTGGCTACCTGAGGTATATTTTCATTGATGTGGGAATTCTGGAATTTGGCTATAATATTCCCAGAAGTTTTAATTTTGGAATTTCTTTCAATTGATATTTGGTTGAGATTTTCATCTCACTGCTTTCTGGTTCTGGGTCATCAAGTTTGTTTTCCTCAATAACTTCTTGAAATATGATGTATAGGCTTTTTTTTTAATCATGACTTTCAGAGAGTCCTACAACAAATAATCTCTCCTGAATCTATTTTTTGCATGTTTATTGTTTTATAATGTATATTTCACAAATTTTTCCATTTTTTTTCATTCTTATGATTTTGTGTTATTGTTTTCTGATTTTTCTTGAAGTCATTAACTTCAAGTTGGTCAATTCTAATTTTTAAGGCACCATTTTCTTCAGTGTGCTTATATTTTACCTCCCTTTATTTTATGTCAGTTTTGCTTAAGACATTATTTTTATGCATTTTGCCCTTTTTGTGCTTCCTTTAGCAATATGTTTACTCTTTTCTATTTTTAATAACTCTCTGGGATCATTCTCATTTGTTTTTCCAATTTCTCTTCCACCATATTTTAATTTCAAAATCCTTTTTAAGCTCTTCCAGGAATTATTTTATTGCTTGACACCAATTCACATTTTTCTTTAGTATTTTACATTTAGCCATTTTAACACTGTTGTTCGATTTTGAGTCTGTATTTTAGTATTTCCTCTTGCCCTAGTAATTTCTGTGGCCAGATGCATCTACTGCATCTACCACTACCCTTTTATCTTTCATTTTCCAAGACTATTTTTTAATTTAAATTTTATATTAAAATTGGATTTTCCTTGGGGTTTTAATTTTGGGGTCTCTTTCAGGAGGTGTTCGGTGAATTCTTTCAATGCAAATTTTGCCTTCTGATTCTAAAACATCAGGGCAATTCTCTTTTATGATTTCCTGGAAGATAGCATCAAGGTTCTTTTTTTTATCGTGACTTTCAGGGAGTCTGATAATCCTTAGATTGTCTCTCCTGGATCTGTTTTCCAAGTCAGTTGTTTTTCCTAGGAGATCTTTCATATTTTCTTCTATTTTTTTTTCATTTTTTTGTTTTTGTTTGACTGATTCTTGAAGTCTTATTGAGTCATTTACTTCTATTTGTTCAATTTTAATGTTTAAAGTATTATTTCCTTCAGTTATCTTTTTTAACTCCTTTTGTAGCTGGCCAATTGAATTTCTTGGTTCAATGCCTTCTTTTTCCATTTTGCCAATTTTATTTTTCAATTAATTGTTGTCTTTTTCCAATTCACCATTTTTATTTTCCAGTGAATTGGTGATTTTTTCCAATTCACCAGTTTTGTTTTTCAGTGAATTTTTTTTCTTTTTCCAATTCACCAATTTTGTTTTTCAGTGAACTGTTTTCTTTTTCCAATTCACCAGTCCTATTTTCCAGTTTTTGATATTTCTGTTGCACTGATCTCAATTTATTTCCCCATTCTTCTTCTAGCTCTCTTTTGAGATTCTTAATGCAATCATCCAGGTAAGCCTTCTGGAAGGGAGACCAGCTTAAGTCCGCCTTTGTGGCTTCATCTGGGATTGTTTTCAGAATCATTGGATCTGGGGACTGTTCTATTTTTTCTCTGTAAAAGCTGTCTATGGTGAGAGCTCTCTTCTGCTTCTTGCTCATGTTTTTGAGCTGAGGTCTGAATCACCAGCAGGGAATTCTGCAGCCGTTTCAATTTGCCCAGGGGCAGTTTGCCGAGTTGACTTCTGGTCTGAGGCTGGTCAGGCTAGATTCGCACTAGGACCACGTTTTCAGCTGCTGTCAATCCACCCTTTACCAAAGGCAGATCTGCCAAAGCACCTGCCCCCAAGGAGAGCAAAGTGGCCCAGGTGTCTCCCAGGGGCTTCCTGGGTGCCTAAAATCTGCCTCTGTCATAGCCGACTTCCGCCCCGGGCACGCTGGCGTCTGACAGTGGCCAGCGGCCGATTCCCCTGAGACTAACCTTCTCTGGAGTTTTTTCAAAGTAGATTGTTGATAGAAGTGCATTGTAGTCCAAGTGTTTGGTGGAGCCCTCACTCCAAAACCATTTTGGAGGCTCAGTTTGTCTGGGTCTGAGGGAAGGTCTCAGGAGCTCACAGAGAAAGCTGCCTGCAGTTCGCCATCTTGGCTCCGCCCCTTAAAATTAGATTTTAATGACAAATATGGCAATATTTTAAAAGAATTATACATGTTTAACCTATATTGAATTTCTTGCTGTCTTGGGGAGGAGAGAGGGAAGGAGAGATGAAGAAAAAAATTAAAACACAAGGTTTTGCAAAGGTGAATACTGAAAATTATCTTTGCATGTATTTAGAAAAATAAAATAATATAAAAATAAAATTAGGCTCTGTTCTTGGGGTGGAGGGGACATTGTCCTCAGCTTCAGATTTTTCTTGCTGGTTTTTTTCAAAATTAATTCTGGGTACGTATAAGTTTTTGGTACTTGCAGGGAGGTATGATACAAGGAGAGGCATTGTCACTGCATTCCTGGCCTGTACTCTGTTCTTAAGTGATTATAAGCATACTTTCCAGCCCTGGATTTGTGGCCAGGATGCCTGCTCCCTTGTACCCAAATACTTTATTGTGCTTAAAACGAATAATATAAGATAGAGTTCTAGGTAACACTTCTTCAAGTAAATAGGCTCTTCAAACTTTTCTATAGTTCTGCATCTTTCCCTCACCCAACCATACTTTATTTTTAAATGAAAGTGGGCAAAATCAAACTTCTCTTTCTTATTAAATTTAGTAACTCCAAAATTATATCCTTCCATGAAGACTTCTAATAGTACCATAATAGATTATTAATGTTAAATTTGTCAGTTGTCTGTGGGCATTTGGTAGTTCCCTAATGTTACTATGAAAAACAATATAGGATATTTTTTCCTGTTTTCTTTTGGTGATACTGTTTTAACTACAATTTATTTAATGCATTTTATTCTTGTTTTGATAATTTTTTAATTAGAGATATGTTAAAATTTTTTAAAAAATAAATAAAATGTAATTTCATTGCATTGCTGATCACTAGTACAGAATTTCATTTGTGATTTTATCATGAAAGAACAGAGTTCCTCTACAACACACTTTCTATTTCACACTAGATTACTTCTCTTTTTTCTTTACTATCAATAAGCAGTCAATTATGCATGCAACATTTCTAGAAGCCTTGTTGAATCAACATTTCTACAGTTATTGTTACTGGACCTTTTACAATTTATTCAAATTATATAGATTCTAGTGAAATTAATCTAGATTACTTAGTCTTTTGGTCCATGATGTGTTTATGGTGTTATCTTACTGAAATATTTGGGAAAAAAAGGTTATTTTTCAGTACTTCATTCTATCCAATCATATAATCATGATATTATCTATGCCTGGAAGATAGTGTTCATGTTGAACCTACTTTTTCTTAGGTTTATCTGCCAAGATAACTTATGTAGTCATAACAATGTTGTTTGCAGCTATTAATTAATCAGTTACAAATAAAGAGAAGAAAATTTTTATGAAGAAATTTATATGAAGAAAATATGTGAGACATTTACTGTTGATTTTGATTCTATTTTGAATGAATGGAGTTGTTAATTGATTACCATGTAAAAATCCCTATGCTAAGCAGCAGGAATACATATGCAAAAATTGAACAGTCCCTGTTTTCAAGGAGCTCACATTCTAATGGGGGAGGAGTGTGTGTGGAGAACACAAGTAAAATTTCATCTGAAAGTAAGTTGGGAAATGTCTTATGTTCCTCAGTGTTCATCTTAAAAATGATGTATGTTAATTACTCTTCTTTAATGTTATTTCCAATGATAAAGTTATATCGGTTTCTGATGATTAACTATTTGATGATACAAAAGACTTTTGCAGCAATTACTTTCTATTTGGGATCCTTAGTAGCTACTGTCTGTAGCATCTGCAAGAGTGGTTTTCAGGTGACATATTCACAGAAATTGCTTTCCAGGAAGGGGAATCTGGATATAGAACGGGAATCACTACTATTCTCAAGTTCTTGGTTTTAGTGTACTATCAGAATCTTGAGAGAGATGGCATTAGTGGTGGTAGTGATACTTTGACTTGCCTGGAACATGCTGTTTACTGTTTTCTTCTTAAGAGTATTTATTTTTTTAAACAGGTTGATTTAACTAGATTGTTGGTAGTGATAGGGATTTCTGATCCTTTCTTCATAGGAATAGCTTTCCTGAATGACAGTTGAGTTGAAAGCTGGATTAGTCCTACGTGGAATTCTATCATTTCTAAGACTTTTTTTTTTGACAGTGTTGTAGAATGGAGAGAGAATTGGATTTGTGATGCAGAGGGAGAATTCTAAATTTTTGAATGAAAGTTAAAGACCACAAATGAACAAGAATGACATGTAGAAATCCAATAAATTATGCATTTGTAACCTTGTCAGAAAAAACAAAAGATATTAGATTGGTTAGGTCTGTTTTTGATGCATCTTTGCTAATTTGTTGGGATCCCTACTGCTTTTTCTGGAAACAAAATTTGTAATAAACTACTAGAGGTACTTTTTATTTCTGTCCTGTTGGACTTTGAGAACTCTATTGACCTTCCAGATTTAAGATTTTTACCATTTACTTCCCCCTTCCCACTGCCTGAAAATTTACTTGTTCTGTTTCCTTCTCCTTTTTGAATCCAATTTGTTTCTTATTTTCTCCTTGCTGGCACTACAGAATCACCTTTGTTTGTCATGGCCACTTTTGCCATTTCTGCCCAAAGAATCAATCTAGGATATGTAGACTCAGACTAAACCAGCAATCTCCCAATATGGAAAGTTTCAGAAAAAAACTTTATGCTGAGACTTCAAAGACTTATCTGAATATATGTTCTCTGTATCCATACATTCTACTATTTTGATAGATATTTTCTCATCCTATAGTTACACTAGAAAATGGAAGTGGTTTTCTCTTATGATATTTTCTTCACCCTTCATTCTAGTATGCTCCACATATTTGCCATAACTACCAGTATTACTTAGCATCCAAGTTTCACTTGACCATCAACATCAATGAGCTTTAATGATTATAGGAATATAGAAGTTTGTTAGGGCAAAAATGAACTAGTTCTCCCACATACATCCCAATAAAGATCTAAAATACACAAAAAGGAACCAAGATAAAGAAAACCAAAGATAATCAGCTATAAAATTCTCCATCCAATATGGGACTGCACAAAAAAGCTGTCAGATTCCTGTGGAATGGTGGTGGAGTAGGAACAAGTCAGGGCAGGTAAAAGGAGAAGTGAAATAGATTGGTCTTGGTGTAGGAAATAGAACCAGACCTCAATCCACAGAAAAGCCTATGTGGTTACAATTATAGGGAAACTGATAATCTGGAGGGAGGGGAGAGAGAACCTTTTTTTTTTTTCGTCCTGGAAATTTTCTCTCATAAAGGTCTAATTTCAAGGATATATAAAAATCTGAATCATATTTATATGTTCAAAAATCAATTCTCAATTGATAAATGTCTAAATAATATGAACAATTAATTTTCAAATTAATAAGTTAATCAAAAATATCCATAAGCCAATTTTTTAGAAAAAGTTTCCAAACACTAATATTTGAAAAAATGCAAATCGAAACAACTCAAAGTTCCAAATCATATCCACCAGAATGACAAAGATTACAGTGACAGGAACACAAATGTACCATTTGTGGAACTGGAAATTAATCTGTTTATTCTGAAAAACAATAACAACAACCACAATAACAAACATAAAACAACGATTTGGAGCTATATCTTCACAAAATTACTGAACTGACATCTTTCCAATTACATGTAAAGATAGTTTTCAATATTCTTTTTTTTAAGATTTTGAGTTCCAAAATTTTCCCCTTAACTCCCTTACCTCCCCATTGCCACCCCACAAAAAAGCATGTAATTGAATATGTTATATGTGTACTACATTGTATATATTTTTAATGGGCCTGTATCACCACTAGGCTTCTATCCCAAAGACATCAAAGAAAGAGGAAAATGACCCACATTCAAAAATATTTGTCTCAGTTCTTTTTATATAAAAAACCCTGAGGTTGATGAAAGTAAAGCATATCTAATGTAATTTAAGAATTGATGAAGGCATCAGTTTCAGCTACAACTAGAAAGATTAAATGAACTAGTCCAGAATGTAGTGACCAGAACCAGGACAACAAAATATATAATAGTAATATGTGAAAAACATGTATTTCAAAGTCTTATGAACTCTGATCGATGGACTAGCCAATCAGGATTCCAGAGTAATGACTCATGTTTTCTTTTGGTCAGTAATTTTAGTAATTTCTGACTGTGAAGAATAGGAAGAGGAAAAGGAAAAGTATGAGGAGGAGGGGGAGGAGGAGAAAACCAGAGAGATAAGAAAAGAAAGAAAAAAAGAAGATAATCAAACATCAAATTTTAAAAATATGAAAGGTATATTCACAATGAAAAACAGATAATTAAAAAGAAGTCTTGGAAACAAACAAAAAAAAAGTTTTCTGCTAGCAACATTGAAATGTTAAAGCAAATGAATGTATAGCAAAAATGTAAAATTTCCACATAAAGAATATTAAAATGTAAATTTAAAAAAATTTATCCTCAAAAAGCAAAATTGAACAAACTTAAAATACAGAAAGAGATTGAGAAGATCTAGAAGGATTTTCAATAAATATAAAAATTTAATGGGTTAACTATACTAAAATATATTTTCAGTATTTAAAAATAAACTCCATTTATGACTCTTAAATGAAAACCAAAGAACATTTTCCACTAATAAGTAAAGAATGAATATCTACTGGGGAAGTATATATTTTGTAGGCAGTGGTATTTCATCTGTTTTAAGGTAAAATACACATTCTAATTGATGAAATTAAGGGTTGAGTACATTTCAGAAATGGTAGACAACCTTATTAAAAAAATGGAGATGGGAAATGGAAAGACAAATTTGTTTGGAGTATAAAATGCACATAGGGGAGTAATGTAAAACAAGGCTAGAAAGGCAGGTAGTATTTATGTTGTGAATGGCTTTATATAGGAACTACTGTATGTGATCCTAGATGCAATAGGAACCCTTGATATTTACTTATCATTCAAGTGGAATGAACAATATTTTTGACTGTTCTGTGTAGGATGGGTTTGAAGAAGGGAGTGTATTAAGGCAGAAAGACCAATTACAAAGATATTACTACAATGCTGGTGAGAAGTATACTGAAATAGAGTAATCATTATGAGAAAGGTTGGAGGGGGAAAAAGAATATGATTTGGTCATAGATAAGCTATATGAATTAACAGAATAAAGAATGGAGAATGATGTTGAGCTTATAAATCAGAATGTGGTTACCATTAAAAAACAATCAAACAAAACAACAGAGAAAACCTTGGATTACTGAAGCATTGAGAAGAACCAAGTCATTCATATTTGATCATTGTACATTCTTGTTGTTATTATGTAAAATGTTATCCTGGTTATGTTTCTTTCACTCAACATCAGTTCATGTAAATCTTTCCAGGCCTTTCTAAAATCAGCTTGTTCATTATTTTTTATAGAACATTAATATTTCATTACTTTCATACCACAATGCATTTGGCCATTCTCCAATTGATGGGCATCTACTCTTTTTCCACTTCTTTGCTATCATAAAAAGAACTACTGCAAACATTTTGCACATATGGGTCCTTTTTCCTCCTTTATAATTTCTTAAGGATACAGACCCAGTAATGACACTGCTTCGTCAAAGGTCAATACACAATTTTATAACCCTTTGGGCTAGTTCTAAATTTCTCTCCATGTTAGTTGGATCTTTTCACAACTCCACAAACTATGTATTAGTTTTCCCATATCCCTCCCAACATTTATCATTATCTTTTCCTGTCATCTTAGTCCATCAAAGAGGTATGAGGTGGTACCTTAGAGTTCTTTTAATTCGCATTTCTCTAATCAGTAGTCATTTATAACATTTTTTTTCATGTAACCATAGATGGATTTAACTTTGCCATATAATTGACCATTTATTAATTGGGGAATGACTTATATTCTTTTAATTTTAAGACAGTTCTTTACATATTTTAGAAATGAGACCTTTATTAGAAATACTGGAAACAGAGATTTTTTCCCCAGGTTTGTACTTCCCTTTTAATCTTGTTTGTGTTTGTTTTGTATTTGCAAAACCTTTTTAATTTATTCTAATTAAAGTTGTCATTCTCCCTTTCCTAATGTTTTCTAGTTCTTCTTTGATCAAAAATTCCTCCCTTCTCCAAATGTCTGATAGGTAAATTATCCCTTGCTCTACCAATTTGTTTATGGCATTCTCATTTGTGCCTAAATCATGTACCATTTCGATTTTATTTTGGTATAAGGTGTGAGATGTAAGTCTATGCCAAGTTTCTGACTTACTTTCCAATTTTCCTAGAAATTTTTTGTCAAATAATGAGTTCTTATTCCAGAAGCTAGAGTTTGGGGGTTTATCAAATACTAGATTGCTATAGGCCTTAATTATTGTGTTGCATATATCTAATCTATTCTATTAATTTACCAGTCTATTTCTTAGTCAATACTAAATGGTTTTGATGACTGCTGCTTTATAATATAGGTTTAGGTTTGGTCCTGATATTTCTTAATAGATAGATTAGAGTTATATATAACTCCAATATGGTAGCAAAATCAGGAGATAGTTGTATATGTAGCCTAAAGTTTCCTTCAGGACTCATAAAATGGGAAGAAATGTTGAGGCTTAGTAAGGTCTCCAACATATTGAATTAATCCATAGTGGATAAGTTGTGGAAGAGTATGGGCAAAGGTATCACCAATTGAGAAGGCACCATAGGAATTGTAATCTTTCCAATTGAACAATCACTGAGAATACTGATGCTTTTTGTATAAATAAATGTGTTATTTAGATATTTACATTTTCTATTTTTCATTATTCTTTTTAATTTTATTGCCATGTCCAGATGCTAAAACTTCTCCATGGGGGCATAACAAAGAGAAAGAATGTAATCAGTCTTAGTTCCACACTGTGCCCTAATCTGCATGCTTCCCATAATTCCTAAATTTAAATTCCCTTTAGGGAAACCTCAGCCCTTCAGGGATAAGTAACTGAAACAACAAGAATCTATTTGGGAGTTTATTTAGGCTCACCTGTAATACAACGTTGCCTGAGATCTACAAGCAGTCCAAAACATAAATTATTTTGTTTAACCATACTCTGCTGGTTTCTACAGTCACATAGATACTACTTTTTCTCTTTCACTCATACTCATAATGAAGCTAACCCCAGCATTATTTTTTTGTCCTTATTATGTTCTCTCTTCTGCCTCAAGTCTGTGCTACATTTCCCAAGGGCATATACCTACTGAATTGAGTGTCAACTTTGAAAGAATATCCTAACCAAATCTTTGTGGGAAAAGGGTAATGACAATTACTAATTTTAGAGATCTGATAACCCCTTTAATTTAGGTATACATTGGTTCCCCATTTAGCATTCCATGTACCATGCACAATAATTGTGATGTATCTATACAAGAGAAAATCAATCCAATTAAGATTGTAAAATATAATTATTTTAGACAAAGTACTATAATATTCAGAAAGGAAACATACAACAGTCTTCTGCTAGTATAGGCACAAAAGTGACAAAAAATTTATCAAGTTTTGAAATGAACCTCAGAACTTATTTAGTTGCAATTCATCATTAACATTCTTGAAAAAATGATGATTTAATCAACCTATGAAGAACTTCTAAGTCTGCTCATTCTTCTTTTAAATAGACCTAATTATTGAGAAATATTTTTATATTTTATAAAAAAATTATATTTATACTACATCACTTAGGTGGCAATTTTAACAAGCCCTCTTATATGTGCCTTCTAAAAGCCATGCAGAAGAAGTTTAATTCTTTTAACACATGACAATTGATCAAATACTTAAAGAAAACTACCTTATCCCCCTAAAGATATCCCTTTTCTGGCTATCATAGATTCTTTCATTGAATCATCATGTAGCATGATTTTTAGTCCTCTTACCATCCTGGTCATTCTCTCTGTGGCACACTCCAGTTTGTCAATGTCCTTCCTACTGTGCCTGACTCCCTACTGTTGTTTCAATTGACATTTCATGTACTCTGGGATAAAGAAAATGTGTTCCCTGGAGCATAGAATCATTTATTGTGTTTGTACTAGGTCTCAACAGAGAAGCTGCAAAGATGTGCATTCCCACATGATTAGGCAGCTTGGATGGGTAATGTCACTTATAAATTATAGTCTAAAAATGTCCTTCTCATTGGCACCTGATTTAAGGATAAAAATGGCAACAACAAAAGTCAAACAAAAAGTGATCATGATATACATGCAATATATTCTTATATTTGATAATGCAAATTATGCAGTGCCTTTAAAACTAATGTAGATTGTAGTCTATCTACTAATTTAAATGATTTTAATTAATAAATCTCTCGTGTAGCATTTTAGAGTTTATAAAGCAATGTAATATTAATACTATTATCATTTTTATTTTAGACATGAAGAACCTGAATCTCAATGAGGTTAAGTGACTTGCCCAAGTTCATATTGGTAATAATTGACAAAAATAAGTTTTGCTGTCAGGTCTCCTGACCTCTAAATATTATGCTCTTTCCACTATAGCTCGAAGCATCTTCAGTAGCCACTTTAGATTATGTCATAGGAAAGTTGTTGAATAAAATAGAGTTTAATCTAAATACTTTTGAAAAATTTTTGTTAGATGATTTTGTTCTTTGTATGTGTAGATATTTTTTTCACAAAAGCGATTCTTTTTTTACATAAGATATGAGTTTCAGAAACTTAGATTCTATTCAGAATATGAGGTTGCCATGTATTATTTCAATCTCTTAGAAATCATTTCCCTTAGGGCACAAAATAGCACCATGTAAATAAAATACTTAATGATATTCTATTGGTTTTTTTGTTGGTGTTTTAACCTGGTTCTTTAGTTTTTTTAAAGTGATTTCATTATTTCCCTAAATGCACACAAGGCAATGTTTAACATTCACTTTTACAATATTTTGAATTTAAGGGTATTTTTCCCTTCTTCCTCTTTCCCCTCTTCTGAAATTGGTCAGTAAGCTGATTTAGGTTATATGTGTGTTATCATATAAAAACAAATTTCCAAATTAGTCACAGTCATGAAAGAAGAAACACAAAAAGGAAAAAAACACAAGAAAGAATAAAGTAACTGAGTAATGATATGTTTTAATCTGCATTAGAGTCCATCAATTCTCTGGATTGCTCCTTATTGAATCCTTTGTATTTATCTTGGATCATTGTGTTGCTGAGAAAAGCTAATTGATTCATAGTTGATATTCACACAATTTTGCTGATACTGTATATAATTTTTTACTGGTTTTACTCTCACTTTTCATCAGTTTGCACAAACTTTTCCAATTTTTTAAATCTATCAATTCATTATTTCTTATTGAATAATAACATTTCATTACATTCATACACCATGACATGTTCAGCCATTTTCCAATTTATGAGAAGTTCCTCAGTTTGCAATATTTTGTCACCATGAAAAAGCCTGTTATAAATATTTTGTGCACATTAGATGCTTTCCCTCTTTTTAAATTAAATCTTCGGGATACAGACCTTACAGTACTATTGCTGTATCTAAGGGTGTATACAATTTGATTGCCCTTTGACCATAGTTCAAATTGCTCTCCAGATTGGTTGAAAAGTTTACAACTCCACCAATTGTGCATTAGTATCCCAATTTTCTCACATCTTCTCCAACATTTATCATTTTCTTTTTATTGTTTGCACATTAGTCAATCTGATTTGTGTGAAATGGAACCTCAAAGTTGTTTAAATTTTCATTTCTCTAATTAAAAGTTATTTAGAGCACTTTTTCATATACCTGTAGGAAGTTCTGATTTCTTCATCTGAACACTGTTTGTTCCTATCCATTGACCATTTATCAATTGGCTTGTATTCTATATTAATTTAACTCAGTTTTTTGTGTATTTGAGAAATTAGGCCTTTATCAAAGACACTTTCTGTAAAGATTATTTCCTAGTCTTTTGCTTTCCTTCTAATCTTGCATTGATCTTGTTCATTCAGAAATTTTTTAAGCTAAAATTATCAAAATAATCTATTTAATATTATGTGATGCTCTCTATTTCTTCTTTGGTCATGGATCTGTAATTCACTTAACTTTTCTTTTAAGCATTAGTATGATATACTAGTTAGTGCATATATTTCTAGTGTTGATTATTGCTTCATTATTTTGGTATCGTTTGGCAAGATGTATTTTCCTTCCTTTCTCTTTAGGTGTATTTATTTTTTACTTTTATTTTGTCAGAATTCAGGATTTCCATCCCTCATTTTTTTTAAACTTCAGCTGAAGCATAATAGATTCTTCTCTAGCCTCTTATCTTTATTCTTCATACGTGCTTCAGGTGTGGTTTTTTTTGGAAAATAAACAAAATTTTTATGATTCTAGTTTTTATCCACTCTGCTATGCATTTCCATTTTATGGCAGACTTCCTCACATTTGTATACTAAAAGTGTATTTCCTTCCATCCTAATTTTCTTCCTGTTTTTTTTTTCCTTTTTCATTTCTTTCTTCCCCTTCTTGACAGTATTTGGTTCTTATTTCTCACCTTAACAGATCTGCTATATCTACTGTTAATCCCCTTTTTCCCCCTTTCTTCCACACTCAGCTTACCTCCCTTCCTGAATTCTTGTCAAGTTAAATAAATATCTATATTCAGTTGACTATACATATTATTCCTTCTTTGAACCAATATTGATGAGAGTGAAAGCAATGTCCATTGCCCACCTTTCCATCTTTCCCTCCACTAAACAAGTTTTGCCATGCTTCTTCATGTGAAATTATGTACTTCTTTCTACTCTCCCTTCCTTCTACACACAGCATACTCTTTTTTCTGCAATTCCCCTTATAACCATATCCTATTTTTATGTATGCCCTTTCTAACTCTATTATTAGTGGTGTAACTTTAAAGAATTACAAGTATCAGCTTCCCATGTAGAAGTATAAACAGTTCAACTTCATTGAATCCCTTATGTTTTTCATTTTTTTAATTGTTTTATTTTTCTGGTATATTAACTTTTATAATACACAGTTTTTATTAATCATGTTTGAAGAAAAAATCATAACAAAAGGGAAAAAACACAAGATATTAAAAAAAACAAAGAAAAAGAAGTGAACACTAGCATGTGTTAGATTTACATTCAAATTCTATAGTTATTTTTCTGACTACAAATGGTGTTTTTTATTCAAAGTTTACTGGGATTGCCTTGCATCCCTTATATTTCCTTTTCCCTTTTTAATTTTTTTATAATATTCTTGGGTCATGATATTATAGATATATATTTTTGTTCAATTCTGGTTTTCTTTTTATGAAATCTTAAAATCCTTCTATTTCGTTGATTGACCTTTTTTTTTTTCTCCTTGAAGTAGTTTGCTTAATTCTTCAGGATGTTTGGTTGCCTTCATAGCACCTTTGCTTTCTGGAATATCATGTTCCACGACCTTAGATCCTTAGACCCTTTAATGTTGCAGCTGCTAAATTCTGAGTAATTTTTATTGTGCTTTTCCAATATTTCAATTATCTTTCTGGGCAGTTGCAGTAACTTTTTTCCCCCTTGATCTGACAGTTCTGTAATTTGTCTATAACGTGCTTTGGAATGTTTATTTTGTGAATTCTTTCTTGAAGTGATCAGTGGATTCTTTCACTTCCTATTTTGTCCTTTGCTTCCAGGATACCATGGCAGTTTTTCTTGATAATTTCTTGAAAAGAAGATGTCCAGGTCCTCCTTTCCATTTTGGCTTTCAGAGAGTCCAATGACTGTAACATTATCTCTCCTGGATCTATTTTCCAGGTCAGTTGTTTTTTTCAATGAGTATTTTACATTTTCTTCTATTTTTTTTTTCATTCTTTTGAATTGAATCCAATTTGTTGGATTGCGTCTATGAGAAATCAAGAATCAAAAAGCATTTTCCTCAATTTACTTTTGTGCTTACTTTTTTTCATTTTACTGGTTGCCCTTGATAAGGATTTTTTTTTCTTTAGTGGAATTTTTTATTCTCTTTTTGTAGTGGCAAAAATGGCATTTCTTTATATCATTAAGAATATTTTAATTTATAAGACAACTCTTAGGCGCCACTTCACAACTGTCAGATTGGCTGAAATGACAGGAAAAATAATGCTAAATTTCGGAGGGGATGTGGGAAAATTGGAACAGTAATATATTTGTTGCTGGAGGTGTGGACTGATTCAACTATTCTGGAGAGCAATTGGGAACTATTCATATATACAGATTAATGTTAACTGGTACTAAAAACTAGACTTTAAAAATATTATAACCAGTTATAATATTATACTATAATTATAACTAGTTACAATACTTAGTACTAGCAGTACCTGTAACAGATTGCATTCAGTAGTAGCTTTAATTTCAGCTGGGCCCCTAATTAATCTTCAATATTTTTTTTTCCTGCAGTATCTTTTGGTTTAGCAAAACTTTGCATATGTGCATGTGGCTTTAGATGTACTTCTTCATAAAACAAGTCAAATTAATTCATCTCTATTATCTATTTCATTTTTTTCTAGTTACATCCATCTGTATTTTTCTTGCTACAATTTGTAGCAGAGGACTGTTGCAGTTAAAGCATCCATTCTTTTATACTGCATGTATACCCAGACATTGAGGAAATAAAAACAATTGTATATAGTTGATCTATTATTTAATATTTGCAAAGCTTGAAGAGCTTCTTCAATAATGAGGAATGCCATTCCTTATAATGTTTGATGCTTAGTGCCCACACCAATATCAGTTTGCACCTCATTAATTTTAATTTGCTGTAATTCTTCCTCACTTGCAGTCAATGGGGCCAGGGAAGAGTAAGGTATCAAATATTTTCTATATCCTCTCAGTGAAACATCTTCCTTCTTTGTCCCAAATAATTCATCTTTAATATTACCAATTCTAAACTCCTTTTTTCAGAGTTGTTTTGGTTGCTATCACCAAATATAAGAATAGTCTGGAATTACAGTGAAGATCCACTTATATCCTTATGCATTCTGAGAATCTAACTTGAATAATATGAATGATATGTTGCTTCTCTTCTAGCAAAAGGAAAATTAAATAATCATAATCTTTATCCCAAATCTTTGCAGGCTGACTAGAACATCCAATTACAAGTTACTCCCTGACTCCAAGAAGCTATAGCAAGTGGACTGCTACACCCCAATTAAACCACCTGGGTATCCAGGCTAGACCAAATTAAGGTAACCAATAGGTGTCAGACTCTGTGTGTGAATTAGAGTGATGTCAGCACCAAACATGTGAAGATTTTCCCAGCAAAATGGGCAGATGTTCCAAGGGCCATGAAGACATTTAAAGGAGGCACTGTATCGCACTTTACAATTTGATCATAGATCAAAAATGCCAAGGTCTTCCTCTGTATCCTAGGTCATTGCCAGTCATGTTGACTTTTGTGTTGCCCCTGGACTTCAATTGAAATCTTTGGAAGTCTTTTTCACATTTCTTTCTCTGGAAACTATATGCTTTAACATCT
Source organism: Myrmecobius fasciatus (assembly GCA_023553655.1). Lineage (NCBI taxonomy): Eukaryota > Metazoa > Chordata > Mammalia > Dasyuromorphia > Myrmecobiidae > Myrmecobius > Myrmecobius fasciatus. The sequence goes on along the minus strand of JAJPUD010007504.1, from coordinate 77,671 downwards.
TGACTTGCCAAATTAAAATGGAATTCAACAAAATTGATATAGTGTGAAGCAGAATAATATTGTTGTTGTTGCTGTTGTTTTTAATTCAGAAAACCTGGGTTCAAATGCAGGGCAAAATATTTAACCTTTCTCCTCTGCAATCTCCTCATCTTAGATGACTGTCTGATGGGACATAGTGCCAAGTTCAGTCAGTACCTTGTACCCACATTTTGGTGCAGACTTGGGAATAATTAGTGGCCTCACCAATTCTAATATTTAATGAATTATTTTCTTCAGTTAGCTTTTTTATCTCCTTTTCCATTTCGCTAATTCTACTCTTAAAGGGAGTTGATTCTAGTATATTTCCCCCCAATTTAGCCAATTCTATTTTTTAAGTAAAACATTCTACAAAAGAACAGCAAGATTGTGTGAAAATCAAATCTGATAAACTTAGTTCTTCTCAGCAATGCCATGATCCAAAACAATTCCAATAGAATTTGAATGAAAAATCCTACTCACATCCAGAGAAAATATTATAGGGACTGAATGTGGTTTGCAACATATTATTTTTACCTTTTTTTCTTATGGCTTTTCAATTTTGTTTTAATTTTCCTTTTACAACATGACTCGTATTTTTTTTAAAATTTTATTTTATTTGCATAACATATGTGTGGGTAATTCTTCAACAATAACCCTTACTTAGCTTTCCGTTACAAATTTTTCCCCCCAACTTCCCCACCCCTAGATGGCAGGATATCCACTACATGTTAATTATGTTAAAATATTGGCAAATCGAATATATGTACACATATTTCCAAACTTATCATTGTTGTGCAAGAAAAATCTTATCTACACAAATGGTATATCAGATAAAGGAAACACAATGTAAGCAAACATCAATCAAGGAGTACGAGAATGTTATGTTGTGGTCCACATTTCGCATCCCTCTCTCTGGGTGTATATGGCTTTCTTCAGTGAACAATTGGAGGTGGTTTGAAACATATCATTGTTGAAGAGAGCCATGTCCATCAAAATTAATCGAACATGACTCATATTTTAAATGATTGTATATATATATATATATATATATATATATATATATATTATATATATATATATATATAATTGCTTATTGTCTTGAGGAGGGAGAAAGGAAAAAAGGGAGAGAGAAAAAACTTTGGAGCTAAAAAAAGTTGAAAACTATATTTAAATATAATTGAAATAATAAAATATTATTAAGTGAAAAAAATAAAATTAAAATAAAATAGTGCTTTATTATACTTATTTACCTATGACCATTCCAGCATCTATTATCTTAGCTAATCTGTCATTTTTTTCATGCAACTGTTGATAGTCTGATTTCTTCCTCTGAAAACTGCTTGTTCATATCCTTTGAGCACTTATCAATTGGAGAATTGCTCTTCTTTAATAATTTTGGCATAGTTATCCATATATTTGAGAAATGAAACTTTGATCAGAGAAACTTGCTACAAAGTCCTCTTTCCCTGCCTTTTCTTCTAATTTTACCTTTTTAAAATACAATGTAATCCAAGTTATCCATTTTACTTCGTATGATCCTTTATAATTCTTATACGATTAACAATTTTTCTCATCTATAGATAAAGTATCTTATTTCTAGGCTCTCTTAGTTTGTTTTTGATACCCCTCTTTATATCTGTCATGTTCCCATTTTGATTTTATCTTAATATACAGGCTGAGATGTTGGTCTATGTCTAGTATATGCCATAGTGCTTTCTAGTTTTCCCAGAAGTATTTGTCAAATACTGAGTTCTTGCCCCACTAGCTATGATCTTTGCATTTATCAAACACTCAAATACAACATTCATTTGCTTTTTGTATATTACTTACTTAATGCATTCCATTGATCAAATACGCTATTTATTATCAAGTACCAAATTGTTTTGATGATTATCACTTTGTAATATAGTTTAAAATCTAATGGGTTTTCTCCTTTCACTTTTTTTTCATTAAGTTCACTGATATTCTTGATATTTTCTCCTTATAGATGAATTTTGTTATTTTTTCTATTTCAATTAAGTGATTTTAGGCAATTTAATTGACATGGCATTGAACAAGTAAGTTAATTTAGGTATTATCAATTTGATAATGCTGACAACTTATCTATACATATGAAATTAACATTTCTCTAATTGTTTGGACAAGTCATTATTTGATTGAAGTATTTTAGATTAATGATTTTTTTATTCATCTATTCATATAGTTCCTCTTGACAGACTCCCAGATATTTTACATTATCTACAATTATTTTTAGATATAATTTCCCTATGTTTTCCTGCTGGGTTCCCCTCTCTCCCTTTGGCAATATACAGAAACAGCAAATTGTGCAGATTTATTTTTTATCCTTTAATATTGCTTAATTTGCTAATTATTTCAACTAGTTTTTAGTTAATTCTCTATAATTCTATAAGTATGTCATATTATCTACAAAAATAGTAATTTTCTTTCTTCATTGCATAGCTTTAATCCTTATGATTTCTCCTTCATGCCTGTCATTTTAGGCTTCTCTTGAATCTTTTGTTGGGATATCAAGTTTTCTATTCAGTTAGTTTTTTTTTTCCCCAATCAGGAATGATTAAAAGTCCTCTAACTCATTATTGTTTTTCAGTTGTATCTGATTCTTCATGATCCCATTTGGAATTTTCTTGGATAATATGTTAGCGTGTTTTGCCATTTTCTTTCTCCATATCATTTTACATGTGAGGAAACTGAGGTAGCAGGGTAGAGTAAATTGTCCATAGTATCACAACTAGTAAACATTTGAGTTCACATTTGACTTGAGGTCTTCCTGATCTACAGGCTTGATGTTCAATCTATGGAGTCCCCTTTTATTTGTTTTACAAAAAAAAAAAAAAAAAAAAAAAAAAAAAAAAAAAAAAAAAAAAAAAACAATGCAAATATTCATTAAGTGCCCATTTTTCCCCCTGCAGTAATATATTGTTTTGTTGGGTAAGTTATTCTTGATTGTAATTTTAATTTCTTTCTCTTTTTGAATATCATATGTCAAATCCTCCAGTCTGTTCCAATGATAAACGTTAAATCTTGTGAATCCTGACTCTGACTACAAACAATTTGTGTTTTTTCTTTCTGGACGCTTGCTGTATTTTCCTTGTGACATGGGATAAAGTTCTGGACTTTGGCTTTTAGTATTCCTAGGAATTTTCATTTTAGAATTTCAGGAAATGACTGGATGGAACCTTTCAATTTTTACTTAGCCCCATGGTTCTAAGATATCAGGTAAGTTTTTCTTCATGACACTTTGAAACACAGTGTCTATTCCCTCTCTCTCTCTTTTTAATCATATTTCAGCTACCCTATAAATTTTCCTTTTTCCCTGATTATTTATTTTTAAAATTCATTTTAAATAATCAGGTTCCAAGAGAGTGTAAAAGAAGGAAAAGGACTCACATGTGCAAAAATGTTTGTAGAGGCAAGGAACTGGGAATTGAATGGATGCCCGTCAGTTGAGGAATGATTGAATAGATTGTGGTATATGAATGCAATGAAATATTATTTTTATTAGAAATGATGAGAAGGCTGATTTCAGAAAATCCTGGAAAGATTTACATGAACTAATGCTGAATGAAATGAACAGAATCAGGAGAATATTGTGCATAGCAACAACAATAAAAGATTATGTTATGACCAACTATGATGAACTTAATTCTTCTCAGCAATGCAGTGATGTAAGACAATACCCTGAGACATAGAATGGAACATTTCATCTGCATCCAGAGGGAGACCTATGGAGACTGAATGCAAATCAAAGCATACTATTTTTACTTCTTTGTTTGTTTGCTTTTTTTTTCTTGTGTTTTTTTCTCTTTTGGTCTGATTTTTCTTACATGATAAGACAAATATGGAAATATGTTTTAAAGGATTGAGGGTGTTTAACCTATATCATATTGCTTTCTGTCTTGGAGAGGGGAAATAAAGATAGAGAGGGAAAAATTTTGAAACACAAAACCTTACAAAAATAAATGTTGAAAACTATCTTTACATGCATTTTGAAAATAAAATATTAGAGAAAAAAATAAAAATAAAAATTTTTGAATTTCAAATTCTCTTCTTCTTCCCCTTTTTCCACCTATTGAGGAGGCAAGCAGTTTGATATCATTTATACAAGTAAAGTCATTAACGTATTTCCATATTAGTCACATTGCAAAAGAAACACACACACATCCATACAACACAAGAAAAATAAAGAAAGTGAAAAAGTATGCTTCAGTCTAGATTCAGTCCTCATTAGTTCTGTCTCTGGAAGTGGACAACATGCTTTATCATGATTCCTTTGTAATTATTTTGGATCACCGTGTTGATAATAATAGTTAAGTCTTTCATAGTTGGACATAGTTGTACACTATTCTATCTTTGTTGATATCAATTGATATATGTCTTCTTATGTTTTTCTGAAACCATCCTGCTCATCATTTCTTATGGCACAATAGTATACTATCATGATCATATATCACACCTTGTTCTGTCCTTTCCTTTTATGGGTATCCTTTCACTTTCCAATTCTCTGCCACCACTAAAATAGCTGTTATATATATTTTTGTACAAATAACTCTTTATCCCTTTTCTTTGATCTCTTTGGTTTATAGACCTTTCAATCTGATATCTGTAACCTTTCACTCTATCATCTTGATCCTGACCCATCAATTTTTTTCCCAAGTAAAGATTTTCAGTGAATGTATATTATTTGCCTCTTTTCTCTTTAAATTTTTATAGCTCCTAAATTTCATTATATAATGTCCCAAAAACCTTAGTGCAAGTTTAGCCTTTAATATCCTAGAACTGCACTAAGCTTTTTGAGACACTAGTATTTCACCTAATATAGCTTTAAAGAAGTTTATTTTATGATTCTCCCCCATGTGTCTACAATATATTGTGAAGTTGTTTGATGCAATTTGTTATTGTTGTTTTTAGAGCAGCATGAACTCATAACATATTACTATGAAGAACTACTTCCAATTTGGTTATGACGCAGCATCAAAACATAATGAAAGCATCATTATATTTGGTCTATTTCTTTTATACAGAATGAATGCTTTAGTGATAAGCACATTCTAAAATATTTCTAGCAGAGAATTGAGATTTGTTGTTTTTCATTCTCAACGAGAACCAAAATGATATCACTATGTTAGAGTCAAGGTACAGTATACCCAACAGTGACTGATCATACCAATATAAGTTTAGAATGCTTTGCCTCAGGCTGGATAAAAATAGTTCCTATGAACATTTGGGATGGACTCTAACTTTGCACATCTCATGTTACTTCTGAACTAATGCAATTCCACTTTTCTCATAGAGTACAGCATTTCCTCTGATGCTGGGCAGTCCATGTCTCCCATCTTAGATAATTAATTCTAAAGCACTTATTCTCTCCCATACTTTCCTGTGGAGTCTCCCAAACACTGAGATAGTTTATGTCAATCTCATTATCAAATGCACGCATCCCTGGAAAAATATACTTCAAGGTAAGAGGACTTATCCACAGCATTCAAATTGTAATTGATGATTCCACATATAAATGATGTGGTATTGGCTGATGAAGGATTTTTTTTTCTTGGTGTTAATTATTAGGCCCAAATGAGCACAAACAGCAGAGAATCAATACATACTTTGTTGCATCTCTGCTCTAAAGACTCCACAATCATGAGAAATTTGATCTGCTGTTTATACAAAAGATAAATGAAATTTTCCAGATTATATGGCAAGAGGAGGTCTTGCCCCCTAGGAGTTCAAGGAGGCCTCCATTGTCTATTTTTATACAGATAAAGGTAATAGATTGTGCTGTTACAATGGTGGACAATGTTGGGGATGAAAGTGAAGGGAATGTGGGGTTTGGTTGACACACAGAGGCATAGGCAGACAGAGAGAGGAAAGACAAACAGGGATAGGAAGACAGAGCAGACAGATATTGTAATGGAGAAAGAGAAGGACATAGGAAGTAGAGATGAGAAATAAGGAAGGATGTGGAGGATCCACAGGGCTGCCTCCTGAATGAAACTGGAAAGGATGAAGTTAAATCAGAGAGTCTCATCACCTAAATTTTAGATACCACCTGATGAATTATTGAGACTGTAGACATTTTGAAGATCATTTTCTAAGATGTGAAAGGATATATTCTGCTTAAAGTTAAGAGGAGAATGACAGTTTATACATACATACATATACACATATGAATATATATCAGTGAGGTTAGAGTTATTTTAAAGTAAAACTTGTGGGGAGGGGGCGGATATATGATTTATTTCTGATCTGAAACAAAAAACAAAAAAATAGAAAATATTAGTTTATGCATTTCAAAATTAGCATGCTATACTTATGTTTTTTTTTTTCCTATGCACTTTTTCTACCCTAAAGCAAATGTTTTTACTACATTTAAAAATAGCTTGATCTTTTGCTTATGGTAAAATATGTTAATAAAACAAAATCACATGTATTTTTTTCAACTTATTTGAAAATTGTTTTCTAGGGGAATGCATGAGGGAAATATCAACATTCATTTTATCTGAAAGTCTGCAATGAGCTTCAACAGTAGTTTCAGGATAGAGTCCTTGGGCCAAATGGTAGCTTCCTCATAGTGGTCATTTCAATGGCTTTAATGTTGTTTTCTTCTGGTGATGACCTGAGGCAGAAACATAATTTATGTAATCATAAACAATCTAATAAGGAACTCATGATCATGACTCATTGAAATATGGTATTTTGTGGGAAGTCATTATTAAAAACAATACAACCAAACAACAAGACTGGAAAAACTGGAATTACTATTTCCAAAAAGCTGTGGACACTTGAATATTATTATTTATCTGAACACAGATTCATTCTTCTGCACTTTTGCCTTGTGTCTTTGGAATTTTTAGCATAAGGCCTTGGGCTAATAGCCACACACATACTGTATGTATTGTATATTCTTAAGTGTATGGATAAAAGCTTACTGCAAAATGAATGTGGGAGGGGGTCTCTCTCAGTGTCATTGCCCTCAAGCAAACAATTCACTAAACTTCTTATGATGTTGCATAATAATTAAGCCTGAAAGGAAAAGGAAATCTGTCCCCTCCCTTTACCACCATCACAATTTTTTAAAAGTCTAACTAAATGTAGCACATTAAATGCAGAGTAGCCTCTGTTTTTGAGAAGAAAGGAGGTCAAGGATGTTAGGGGAAAATAGCAGCAAATACAAAGCATACACATGTCATGCTACATAAATAATGTGTTAGCTTCTTTCTGATAGACAACCTCCTGCCCATCCTCCCTCCCAAATAATGAATGCACAAAAAAGTACTATTTCAGTGATAAAATGCATGATAACTTGTATTTGATGACTGTGAAAGACAAATAACTCACAATAGTCAGATCTGGGAAGGAGTCCAGTGTTGAAATGCATTGCCATTAAAATGCTTTAATTAGTTGCTTTATCAGTATTTATTATTATTATTTAAAATAATTGTTGTTCAGCTCCTTCAGTTCTGTTAAACACTTGACTATTGATATTTTGTGTGCTGGTGATACTCTTGTTGCTGCAAATTACAGTATGAATGATTTTGTATAAAATTCTATAGAAGATTGATTATTCTGTCAAATTATTATTGTGCACTGATCGATTTAGCTCTATATTATGTAATGTGACTATTTGGAATAATTTAATATACAGTAATCTAACACAATATAATTAGAAGGGCCATGACTCTCATTAGTAGGAAGTTTGCAAGCTTTTCTTATTTTGAAAGTCGATAATATTCTGTAGATGGGAAAGGAACATTAGAAACAACAATGAGAGTTATGCAGCATCCCCCAGAGCAGGAATTCTTAAATGTTTTTGTATATATGTGTTACAGATTCCTTTTTCAGTCTGGTTAAGCGTAAGACTCCCTTCTTAGAATAATTTTAAATGCATAAAATAAAATACATAGAATTACAAGTAAAATCACAGGTTACGGAAAATAAAGATTTATTGTTGTTTTCCCCATCTAAGTTCACAGAATTTCTGAAATCCATTCAAGAAGCCTCCCTGGAAATCTTTGCTCCTAGATTATGAATATATGTCCTACAATATTCTTTGTAGTTTTGAACTATATTTTATGAGAAAGATTTTTTTAATAAAGTAATCCAATTCTGCTCAAGGATAATGAATTCATGCTAATCCCTATTGCTGCTGCTGTTGTTGTTTTTGGGTGCCGGGCCAGGAGGGCAGAGAGAGGGAGAAAGAAGTCTTGAGATGATTTAAACATAACCTGCTGGGTAAAAGATAACATGTAGAAATAATGTTAGCTTGCTGAGAATAGAATTTTTCTTCATTATACTAAGTGTTATTGAAGCACCTGACATAGTGTTTATAACAATAGATATTTTTAAAAATTCCAACCTTTCTCTGGCATTTTTGTCAAGGGGCTTCTTTAAATGGAGAAGTTAATATTTGGTCCTTGGATCCTTACTAATTGGTGCTCAGAAAAGTAGGCAACCTATTCTAAAGGGAACACTAAAGTAGTATGGTTGTGGAACCTCAGCACAATGAAGGTAATAATAGCTGGGGCATTCATTGCTTCTCTGTTTCCTAGATATTGGAAGGCATTAACACAAACAAACAAAAATCTCTTACATTTCATCTTTGCCTGTACTTCCCCTTTTCTAAACTTATTCTTCATTTTAGATAGATTTTTAATCTTTCCATTATTCACTACTTTCTTTAATTCAACTTTAAACAGTTATTAACAATCAAATCAAATCTTTCCCTCCATAGTCTATTTCCCCTCTTCTCTTTCCAATTACTATCCCTGGATAACTCCTACCATCTGTCCATTTTGCTTCTAATCATGTATTGCTAAACCGAACTGGAGGAAGTTACACAAATGAACCTCCTGGGATGCTAAATTCATTTTATCTGGTCCATCACTGAAGCAAGAAATTTTTTTTATTCATCTATAATTGCTTCCCTATCTTACTCTTAATAGAAGCTATTCCAGACTTTCCTTAGGCATCCCATAACTCTCTTCATATTCTTTTAGCTTATGATCTCATCTGTTAATTCGCTGAGAAAATAAAACTCACCACGATCTCCTTCTCTCCTTTTCATCTCTTGCTTCACTCTCTCAGTGGGTGTTAATAAAGAATTTTTTTTCTTTTTGCAAGGACTAACCCTTCTACTTGTGCTCTTGATCCTATCCTCTCTTCTTCAATGTATTTCTTTCTCAACCATTTGCTCTCTCTATTCTTATTTTTTGCTATTATGTAATAACCTACTGCCCCCAAATATGACAATCTCCTCATTCTTAGAAAATATTCCCTAGACCCTACCATCCCAATTAACTTATCATCTTGTATCTTCTTCCTTTCTCAGTTTATCTCCTAAAAAAGAAAATAAAAAGTTGTTTGTACTTATTTCTTCTCTTTCTCCTTTCACTTGCTCTTAAACCATGTGAAAATTGACTTTTCTACATCATAAATCAACTGAAACTGCTCCCTTAAAACTTAGCAACGATTTCTTAACTGCAAAAATCTGATGATTTTTTTTCCTTGAAATTACTCAACATTTCAGGCCTATACTCAAAGGGAGCATGAGTCTTCATCTTTACTTTCTCATCATGTCATTCTCATACTCAATCAACTTTAGTGCCTTCCTATTGCTTCTAGAATCAAATAAAAACTTCTGTTTAGCTTTTAGAGCCCTTTGCAATCTGTATCCAACCTCTTTTCATTGTATTCTATGCTCTCCAAACAAAAACAAACAAAAAATAGTTATACTCTCTATCTCTGATATTATCTCTGCTTCAACAATCTCTTCTTTGAAGACACTTCACCTTCCACATTAAACCTTCCTACCCCAAATCGCAAATGCTAGTGCTCTCCCTCCAGTGTACTGGAGCCAGATTAGTCTAGTTTACCAAAACAGATTATTAAATTTTCAAGCTGAACATTTAAAGTTCAGAAACTGGCAAATGCTACAAATCAAGGTTTGATATATTGCTTTGCTGATTGTCTAGACTTAAGAAAGTGATGAAGAAAATGTTAGTAATTGCATTGAAACATTAAAAAATGTGTCATGCTCATGTTTTGCAAATAAAAAGCTTTATAAAAAATGTGTCATGAGATTGGGAGACATAAACTGAGATAAAATAAATATTTGCTAATTGAAAAATAGCTATAAAATGGATGAAACATACTTATCAATAATTACCATATTAGAATTCTTTTACTGAGACATAGATGGCCTGATTAAAGGCAATGAGGTTCATAAGCAATAAGGATAAAAAGCCAGTGATAGCAACTAGGGTAGTGTTTTTAACTGGCATAATGACCATCTTACACATTTCTTCTTTCCTTTTTCTCTTTCTTTCTCTGTTTCTTTCTTTCTCTGTTTCTTTCTCTCTCTCTCTCTCTCTCTCTCTCTCTCTCTCTCTCTCTCTGGATTCTTTGGGTCAATTACTATAGTCATTTACTAATGTATCTTTTGTTCCTAACCTATTTCATTGATCCACTACTATATTTATTGATGAATATCAACATTTCATCATGTCCTCATTATATTATATTTTGAGATCTGGTATTGCTAGTTCACCTTCCTTTGATTTTTTTTCCTTTAATTCCCTTGACATTCTTGACATTTTGTTCTTTTTTCCACCTCTAAAAAATATTTTTTGGTAGCTTGTTTGGATTGCAATAAATAAATTAATTAATTTAATTAGAATTGTCTATTAAATAGAATTTAATAGAAATGTTAGCCAGAACTAACCATGAGCAACTTATGTTTTTCCAATTGTATAAATCTGACTTTATTTGTGTGAAAAAATGTTCAATAATTACAATCATATGGTTCCTGGGTTTGTCTTACAAGTAAGCTCTCAAATATTTTATGTTTGTAGTTATTTTAAATCAATTTTTTCTCTCTCTTTCTACAGGGCTTTATTGATAATATATAGAAGTCCTGATGATTTATGTGGGTTTATTTTATATCTTACAAATTTCCTAAAGTTGTTAATTGTTTCAAGTAATTTTTCAGTTGATTTCCTAGGATTCTATTAGCATGCCATCACATCATCTGCAAAGAGGGATAGGTTTGTTTCCTTTTACCTATTCTAATTCCTTCAATTACTATTTTAATTGGTAATTTAGCAATCCTACTACAATACTGAATAATATTGGTGATAACGGTTCTTTTGTTTTGGTTCCTAATGCTAAAGTAACAAGCCTTTGCTTCTATTCTAATGTTTTCCAACTCAAATAGAAATTGGAGAGTCACTAAACTATACATAAGGATCTCTGTTGGTGCATATTCACTTAGAATTCCATATGTTAACATTATTTATACTTTATTGTATTTTGCATTTTAATCTGGTTTGCAATCATATTTGAAAGTGTTGTAGGATGCCTACACCTCTGGTCTATAGCTGTTCCCTTCTGGCTCAAGAACACCTGACCATGCCCATGAGCACCACATAAGAATCATTATAGAATGAAGATCTTATCTACCCAATCCCTCAAATCTTTTTCACACATTTCCCATACGATCAAAAGTTCAGTATTACAGAAGGACTTTCTAGGAACTTCTTCCATTAGGGCATCATAACAAATACAGCTAGAAATCAGTTAATTTGAACCTTCACGAGACAGGCCTTCATAGATAGGAGCATACTGGCCAGTAAAAAGAAAATTCAGGGTGCCAGGTTTGAGCTAGAATTATTTCCCTCTTGAATAGTTGAAACATTTCTGAAGTGCAATAACATTCAAAGGACCCCAGGCAGTATTATCTTGACTACATCATTTCCATTTAAAAACAGCAGTTTCCTGTGCCCTACCCATAATGCATCTTTGAATGTATAACAGGAAACTGGGTGAAGAGTGATGATATGACCTTATATCAATCACTCAATAACAATTAAGAGGACAGTAGCAAGTTAGGAAATTTTAAAAAGTGCTTTCTGAGTAGACTCTTAGAAGTTCATAGCTCCAGAATAGTAGAAATTATTTGGTCCATTTACCCCTGGGTTCTTACCAAAAAACTCATTCATTCCACTTTTTATGAACCCCTAAAACATAGACCCTAGTAAGTCATACTCACTCAGAGGAAAGAATCCTAGATGACTTTTTTTAGATCATCCAGAACTTTAGTCCATTCTGAAGCCCTTAAAAGAAGGGGAACAATGGGTAATTTTTTAAATTAAGGGATATAGGACTCCCAGCAAAATATCCAGAAGTAGAATTTATAGTCTCTAAATCCAAAAAGTTGAACAGTCTTCCAGACTTCCTTTTTAAATTGTGGTTAAACAAGTTGCAATAGTTACACTCTGTTTTTCAAAACTTGATTAAAATAAGATAAAATTGATTTATTTCCTAACCCTTATCCCTAATTTTGCCCTCTACCTATTTTAGGATTTAAATGAATTTTGACAAATAAAGCATTTATTAAGTGCTCACTTGTGTGCTACACACTGCATTAAGCTCTGGAAAACAAATTAAAGAAAGAAAAAAAAGAAGGCATTCTTTGTCCTCAAGGAGAACGTATCTAGTGAAGGAAGATGATATATAAAATGGAGCTAAAAAGTGGAGGAGATTGCTAGCATATGTGGTGAAGTGATGAAGTCTTGAATTTCAGGGGCAAAAGAGAAAGGGAGAACTCACCAATCAGAGAAGTTTCCAGTGTGAGAAATTTTTTTTAGTGGAACTGTAGAAATCTAGAGTGAGGGACAGAGATAAGAAAGGAGCAAACGTTTTTTTTGTTTGTTTTTGGTTTTTTTTTTTTTTGTCAAATGTAAACATAACATCATCAATGCAGTAGTGTGAGTGTAAGGTGTCAGGTCTCTGTCCATCAAATAATGGCAATATGAGGGAAGATCCATATAATTCTGGGAAAAGATGTTGAAAATATACTGAACTCCTTCCTAGGGGAAAGCAAACTGCAACTGACTAGGTCTTGGCCACAGGAATACAGAAAAGCACTGGAAGTTAAAGAATACGATTCACTTTGAGGCTGTGATATCTGATCTATCATACTGATGAGTTTAGGAACAATGAACATGATAACTTTCTTCATCTCTTTGTGATCCACTAATAACCATGAAACATTTTTTTTGTTTTCTTCACAGGCCACACAGGGTTATTAAAACTGGAGTTTGTATATTCAAATATTTTGTGAGCATTAATTACCATTATTTGACAAGAAAGGCCTTTCATTCTGTAACCTCCCTAAATTTCTGGTGATGTTTTGTTTTTGTTGTTGTTTGTTTTTATTAAGCAAAAAGAAGGTTTTAGGGAACTTAAAAGGTTTCTCTGCATATAATAACAGTCAGAGAAGCAACTGAAAGGATCCACCCTGATACTGGTTCCCTAAAGGTCACAATTTCTATTCCTACTTAGTCTTATTATTCACTGCAATCATGACCTAAACAGGGCATCTCCCAATCATTTTCACTTAAGCAAGGATGCCCTTCCTTGCAGTGACCTGGCCACTAGGGCCTCAGAAGGAAACTAGAAAATTTTATATACTAGTGCACCTTACTATATAGTTATATAGTAATAAATACTCATATGTAGTTATATAGTAACTATACTTAGTGATTCCCTGATGTAACAACATAACTACTAGTTTCCAAAATCTCCTTATATATTTTGTGCTCCCACTCTTTCCAAGACATGTTAATTGACATTTGGTCTCTGGCCCCTCAATAGTTCTGAAAGTAGAATGATAAAAGCTTTAGAGGAGTCTTGCACGTTTCCCTCATACAGGGTACATAAACTATTAATACTATTTTGATAACTGCATTTCAATATAATTAGGTTTTTCGACTGGGTATAATAATAGAATCTACCTCTTGGACATGTTGTGAGGATCAAATAAAATAATATTTTGATAGCATCTAATACATCATAGGTGCTACATAAATGTTAACTATCATCATATTCATTTTATTTTATCCAGTTAATGACATTATTCTGAGAAGGGATTCATAGACTTTAACAGACTGTCAAAGGGATTATGCCCTCTCAAAAATGCCCTCGAGGATTCATTTAAATTTGGAAAAAAAATTCTACTATCAAACGAAATGGGAAAATTAGAGGATGCCTTTTATTTTGTTAGTTCAAAATGGCCCTTATTGTCTTCATTCTGGATATCATGACACTTCTGTCTTCTTCTCCCATAGCTGGCTATTGATCTTTTCTTGCTACCTTATGTTCTGTGAATCACACTCAAAGTTATACCCACCTTGCAAGGTGGCAGGCACTGTGTCTCTTCCCACCACTCCCAGCATGCCAATTTGTAGCTATATTTACCTAGGAAGTTTCTGTTATCCTCAACTTCTACATGAATTTCAGCAATTGATCAATTCACATTTATATTACTAAATGATGAGGGACACCTATACTAAATATCCTATTTATTTGGGTTTTCATCTTTCAGGGTCTTACTATATGGACTGGTCATATAAATTATCAAATCTCAGACCTTAAGGAACTTCATTCCCCTTTCTTTTCGATCTTCATTGGGAATCAGTCATAAGGGAATTCATCTTTATGGGGCCTTTTAAAAACAATTTCCCATCTTAGCCTCCTAGGAAAGGGACATTTTCTACTCAAGACTATGAAATTTGTTGCAGAAAAGTTATCTGCATTAGCTTCATTGGACAATTTTGTCAGCTTTAACTGCAGACAAATTAATCACTGCTACAGAAATTTGTTATTTAAACTTTCATAGGCTCCCAACTTACATGGTAGGAGATGCCTGACCACCTTTCTCTTCATTTTGTAAATGACATCACAGTTTTTGAGGGGAATGAACATAGGAAAAATGAGACTTTTTTTTTTTACCACTTTTACCACTTTTACCACTGCTCTTATTTCCACTTCCATTTTCTTTTTTTCATAATACTGAATTCAGTAGCATGCAACATATTATTCAGAGAAAACTCTGGAGAGGAGATCATATTTACCAACTGTGGCAAATTCCTGTCTTAGTCCCTTAGCTCTTGTCCTTAGACCTATAAATTTCTGCCTTCATCAACACTGCTTATTTTCACCTGAGCTATTGGCAGCTTCTTCAATTGTCCCTTTTCTTTCATGCCAAAATATTTTTAAAATACCTCCCAAACTAAGAACTTTGCTTTTAATTGTTAGATTAATGGCTTAGATTAATTTGAGTTTCTCCTCATACACAATTAAACAATAATCAGGGAATGTTAGACAACATTTTCTTTAGCTTTTGTGTCACTCTCCTGAGTACTCACTTGATGATCCTTTAATTTCAGTGGAAACTTTTTCTGTGTTCATAGAGAGCATAGTCTCTGTACTACCAGAAGACCTTTTGTCACAGGGTGTCATCTTGCCATATTTGGCCTTCTTACAACTTCATCTTCAATCTTTGAATTGTACTTACTTCACTATTCCAGGGGAGCCATGATAACATTCCATTATAACTAAATTTTGACTATCACCAACTGCTGTAAGTTGATCATAGATATATAATCATATGCATGTTCATTTTCACAGATACATGCCTATTATATTCACCATAGGATTCATTCTTAGGGCTACCAGGTGGTGTAATGGATAAAGTTAGATGAATAAAAGTCTGGAATCAGAAAGATGACCTCAGACACTTATTAGCTGATGCTGAGTGAGTCATTTAGCCACTTTTGCCTCAATTCCCTCATTTGTAAAATAAGTTGGGGAAGAAAATGGTAAAACATTCTACTATATTTACCAAGCAAACGCCTAATGGGGTCATGAAATGATTAATATGATTGAATCAACTGAATAACAGCAATTTTATCTTAATGCTTTTCTCATGATATTTCTACATCAGTGTGTTTTATATTACATAGTTTTAAAATTCTGTACATAATTCCTTATATACAGCAGCCATGTGGCTTAAATACCTTGGCCATTTATATATTTCAGTAATGTCTTATGCTCCTGCTGCTGATGACACTCTGCTACAAATGCAATGATGATCATGGTATCATTATTAACTATGATTCAAACAGGTGAATTTTCAGGTCCCTTGCTTTTACTCTTTTATTTTATATTTGTGGTTGTAGAAATTATGTAATCTTTCCTTAATGATTCTTCTTGATCAACTTAGGAGAATGATGTAATGAAACTGACAATAAATTGGAAGACTATGAAATTAAGATCACTAGTTTACACTGCTGAAAATATGTTTGTGCTTCCCTCACAAAAATATAGAAAGGTAGAACATAATGAGAGAGCATAATGATTTTCTTTTCCATACTTAAACTGATGTTGGGAAATCATCAACAAATTTCCATCTGTATTACTAGAGAAAAACAACCAGATGCATATGCTCTTAGATCCAATGAAATATTAAAGTATGCTTGGTAGTATATGTAATTGTGGCAAAAGTTGCTATCATATAAATTTAGTACATTTCATTGCCCTAATAAAAAGATACACAACAAAATCATAAAATTATAGATCTGTAAGTAAACTTAGAGGTTATCTAGATGAGTTGCATTAGTTTACAGATTAGGAAAAAGACTGAGATTAAGGAAATGACTATTTTGTTACAAACACAAAGTTAAGAGTATAGATCTGATTTTGATGCAAGGTTGACATTATACTCTGCAGATCTCTTTAAAAGCAATATACTTTCAGTTTAAATGCAACATGTATAACTGAAAGACTGACATGGAGAATTATGATTACGTGTTATGAGTTCTATCAAATGCAACATTTACATAAATATACTAATTTAGGAATGATCTATGTTTTATATGTAAAATCTTCGTATTCTAAATTTGGACAATCATTCATTACATTGTGGAATGTTTATATTACATCTGAATGATAGTGGAGTTTAAAAAAAATTACTATCCATTTTCGTTTCTATGGTAATATTTTGTACTCCATTTTAAAATTCATTGGCTGTATATTATCAAACCAAAAATGTGGGCATGCAGATTTATGAGTTAGTGTAGGTTTTCAGAATTTACAAACAACATTTATGTCTAAATCAAAGGCTTTTAAACTGAAAATCACAAAAACAATGTAGTGTTTGACAAATAAAATTCTAAATATGCAAAACTATAACTCCAATTTTATCCATACTGTCAATCTTACAAATGTTTAGAGAATGAATTATGAGTTTGAATCTTGAGTGTAGAAAGGAAAGAATGCCAAGACACAATGGTCTTCAGTTGATATCCCTAAGAATAAATAAGTGAAATCATTTATTATGAAAACATTTGTATATATAAATAAATTTTATAGTTAAAAATATCTCTATTAAAAGGTGAAGGCTTGAATGAATTACAAGCAAGTAAAACTACAGTATAGATGATATGTAAATCTGCTCATAGTATTCATTTTTATATGATTGTATTGTTTTTATTTTATTTATTTTATATTTTATTATCATGATTATGTATATTTTCATAAGGAAAACTTCTTGAAAGAAAGCTTTGCATATTATCTTTTATATGTGTTCAGGACCTTATTTTTCTGTTATGTACCCTTAGAATATTCATAACATATTTTGATCATTTAAGTTGTTAAGCTATTTATTTAATCGCACATTTACTAAATCGTCCAAAGCAAAAGCTTATGGGACTACTAACTGGCTCTTCTCTGACTACAACGCCATTCTGACTTACGAGTGCATTGGTCATGCGTTGTTTACTGTGACTTTTGCTCAAATTTTCAGCTAGTAATAATAGTTAAATTCAACACTTTCTACTATAGAATTATCATACTTGGAGTTTAATTCATTCTTCAGGTGTAAAATTGTATAAGAATGACTTGACTTGCTATAAATATTCTAAAATATAAGCAGGTAGGGAAAAATCATATATAATAAAGTAAAGTAGGTATATATACCTCTTATTTATTTGAAGGTTTAAGTTCTATCTATATGCCCAATGCTCTTCTGTTGAGCTTTACTTCACAATAAAATCTATAGAAATATTATTTCCATTGTGCCAATATGATGCTTATGATAAATGCTAAGGAAGGGATCATGCACCAAACTCGCTATTTCTAATAAATCCAATTATAACCTCCCCCAGTACTTATTATGTTGTACATTACCTTTTGTAATCTTTCTCTATTATTAAAAAATTCTCTTTTTTTTCCTAAATAGTTCCCTTTTACATTTCTTTCATTTTTTGTGCTCATTGAAATTTTTTCCTGAGAACACTACATCTCTTAATATACTATTCAAAGCTAGATTTTTTTCTCACACAAATTATTTTAGGTGAGGCAAGAGGGAGAATTTAGTAGATTTCTTCTTCATCTCTTCTATTGTTACTTGGTATTTACCCCTCCATAAAACTTCATCTTATTTTGTCCTGTTTCTTGATTCTCTCATTTCTGAAGCTCTGTTTTACTTTCCCTTCTCCCCAAAACATTCAATACCTAATTCACAGTCTTTTCTACCCAAAACCTTAACCTCTTCCAATACCCAAGTTCAATTTTTCTTCCTCTGCAACTGCCATTATCTCTGTCTCTAAGGTATCTAACTTATCAGAACTTAAATCCTCCTTGTTTTCCTCACTTATCTTCCACTTATCTAAAGTTGCCACAATTTCAAAATTCTTAGTTACTGTTCTCATATAGAATCCTGTATTCATTTTTGAGTACAATATTTTTAGGACATTAATAAGCTGCGGTGCATGTAGAGGAGTGTAAGAAGGTTCAAAACCAAGTCACCCTATGATATTTCACATTTATATCACATTACAAAATGTTATTTCTGTTGGAGAATAACATATGAGCAATAAATACCATATAGTTCATATGCATTCTTACTGAACTATAGCATATTAAGTGTAATGCATATGACATTTCACTGTTAAGAAGATTAAAAAGGATAAGAACCTTCAAGTTTTTATTGTCTGTTAGGGAAGATAAGAAAGGTTCACAAATAACCACTTTACAAATTAAGCATACATAAGAGGGGTGTAGGTGATATCCCATGCTCAAAGTGAAGGAAATAAAGAAAAAAGAGAGTAATCAATCACTTTTGGATGATAGTGATAGTTTGTTCACTGGAAAATAAATATAAATGAGCATCCTATGGCTCTCCCTCATATAACTAAATTTCATAAGATATTGGTGATATGGCCCAGAGCACAAGATTGTAGTGTAGTTACCATATATTGCCACCTTTCAGGTCTTTCTCCTGAAGTGTCAACCTCTATTAGCATTTTCATTCATTCATTATCTCACTCCCTTTCTTTGCTGCCTGTTGTCATTTACAAAAAACCCCCAAAATCTGTCACATTTACCACTTCTATCAAGAACTGAATAAATCTGTTCTTCATTGACATTAGCCAGGCTTATCCTTTCATCATTCAGAGTTATACTGCACAAAGTGCATCTCTGTTTAAAACACTGGGCCACCCACTCAGTTAGGCATCTATCTAAAAGAATTAAATTACCATAAAATTCCAGAAAACAATGGTATTCTTATATTATTTTAGTTAATCCTAAATACATTTGTCTCTAAAACAATTACATTAGACTATATTAAAATTGTTAGTACTTCCTGAGAATATTGGTAACCTGAAATGTTTCAAAAAAGAGTTTAATAGAGCCTCATGAACCTATCCCCTTTCCCTGTTCATTTCACTTCTATTATTTCTCTATATTCATTAAAATTGAATTGTTAGTCTTGATCATTGTATCTAGAAGAGGTTTAATTGCTTTAGGAGACAACAAATCCCCTGGGAATCAGGGACTTTTATTTTAATTCCTATTCTTTGACTAACTTACCACAGTTTGGGGCAAATTGACAATTTCAGTCAAATCAATTCTACCTTCTGAAAGTTGGGGTTAGTGATGATCTAATAATAATAAGATCTAATAATAATGTTTTACTAATATACTAGGATGCTTTGTATTTATAAAGCACTACTGAAAGACTATTTAGATTGGATATAGCCATCTATGAGAGGTGTCATTAAGGCTCAAGAAAAGTTGAGTTCAAATGCTGTCTCTCATACTGATATTTATTGTATAACCCTGGGAAAGTCATTTAATATTTAAGTGTTTCAAGCAAATCTCTGAGACTATAAGTTACAAAGCAGTTGCCTTTCAGTTTTGGTAGAAAGAGGTTTCTCACCAAAAGTTTCATATGCCAATTAAATCAAAGAACTAGCTTTAAAAATAAATGACATATCTCTAGGAAACTTTTCTAACTCTGAATGTATGCCTGAAATATATATGGATGCATGCATGTGTATGTGTATATACATATAAAATCTTTTTATCTATCTATCTACATACATGCATGGACAGTTTGTAGGTTCAGTGGATAAAGTACAGGGCATGGTGCCAGGAAAACTGGTCTTCCTGACTTCAAATCTGTTCATGAGCTCAAGACACTTAATGAATGACTGACCAAGTCACTTAACTATTTATTTCAGTTCCTTGTCTGTAAAATAAGCTGGAAAAGGAAATGGCAAAGTACTCAAGTATCTTTACCATGGAGATTTGAAATGAGGCAATGAAGAGTTGGATCAAACAACAACAAAATTCATATGTATTTAAGTGCCTGTGTGTATATATACATATTCATAAACGTCTGCAGATATATACATATGCATATAGATCACATATGTTTATCTGTCTATATGTGAATATACATGTATGCTTGTATTTATATATGTGTATTATGTATAAATTATATATATATATATATACAGGCATACATATGAATACGCAGATGTGTGTTAGTTATAGATTATAAAAGCCACAAAAGGGGATGGGATTTGATAAAATTTAATGGAATTATTAGAATAATAATTATACTTCCACTTAGCACACAATAACCATATTAACAAAGTATGACATGTCACCTGAAACTCATTCAGTAAACCTTGCCACTCAAATCCAAAAAATAGAGCAAACAAGTGATTTATATCAAGCACATGTAATCTGGTAATTACTGAAAAAAAATTCCTTTGCTTTTTGTTGGTGGAAAACTTATAGTTTCTAAAACACTTAAGATCAGAATTTGATAGGGGGAAAGGATATCAACTCTGATGTTCAAAGGACCCTGCATAAAGAGTTCAAGAAGGAAATCCACTCTCACTTCTTCCACTATTATAATTTCTGATAAAGTCCTATTCATCCTAGGATAATGATATTTTTGTGGCCAGGCCCACAAATTCCATTTAAAGAAGATATTATTCTCTTATCCTCATAAAGTTGTTACATGAGGGAATTTGAAAAAGGACTAATAAATTCCTAAGGAGCAAAAATAATGAATTCTTTTTGAAGAAATTACATTGGATTTGATTCTATTTTCAAAAGCTCAATAATTAATGATTTGATTTTTTTGTACTCTAAAATATATTTTTCAAATTTAATTACATTTATGTGAAATTACTTCTAAAGAAGCAATAAGTATATTTTTAGTAAGACTCAGGTATTTCCTATATAATAAAAATGGATGATACTATTTCACTTGAATTTTGTAAAAATAATATAGTTATAGAAACAACATTTGAAAATTAATTAACAACAAAATACGGATGCATAACAAGCCTGTGTTTTATAAGGTATTTATAAACATATGCTTCATTCTAGAATTCCACAAATAGCACTTTATTTAGTGTTTATTTAGACAATTTATTTAGTGATAAGGGTATCATGGATCATAGTGTTGGATATTCTGTATCACAAGGGCAGGAAAAGTAGGGATAGTTGAACATGCTAATAATTAGGTAATGTGTCCAACAAGTTGATTCATTGAGGAATTCATCTGATTAGAAGTCATTCCAACCTCACAGTAAGTCTTTTGTCATTTTCTATTCATTATTTTTAGAAGAAACTGTTCTAGACAGATCAAGTAACATCCACACAGATAGTTGAAGAGAGAGAACATTTTTTCACTGGTTTCTGTTTCCACATTTCTCAAAGAATTTTAAAAACCTAAACATATTAAGTTTCATAATGTCCCTTTGTGGAAGAGAATCAATTTTACTTAGCTTATTTTGCAGATGGTGAAATAAGTAAACAAAAAAGATAAAGAGCTGTTGTGTTGGAAAAATGCCCAAAATGCTAATGTAAAAAGAAGAATGATTCTGAAATACATAAAAATACAAAGAAAAGCACATTCGTAAGAGTAATAAGAATAACTAAATGATGTAATATTTTAATATAATATTACAATTGAAATGTAAGAAGAAAAACAATTGGAAAAGAAATGAGTTTTGAAAGAAACACTTGAAGTTAGAAATAAAAGCTTAAAGAAGTCTAAAACTTTGTCCCAGGCATAGACTTTTTCAGAATTAGAATGGACAGAAAAGAAGGCAATGACTATGATATAATCATGCAATATTAGAACAAAATGAAGTTTAAAAAACTGGAAGATAGCGTAAGGTCTCCCTTAACAAAAACAACTTACCTGGAAAAAAAGTAAAAGATCAAGGAGAGATAATTTAAGAAACAATGCACAATTCTGAAAGTCGACCTATCTTCTTTCCCCTAATCATAGAAAAAAAAAGGTCTGGATAATATATTTCATGAAATCATGAAAGAAAACTGCCTAGATATATTTGAACAAGATAGCAAAGTGAAAAAGGAAAAACTCACTAATCACCCATGATAATAACCTTAAAATAAAAGCTTCTAAAAACATCATAGCCAAAATGTAAAGCTTCCAGGGAAATAAAAATACTTCAAGTACTTAGAAATTAAATTATATATATATATATATGTATATTATATATATACATGTGTGCTTATTTTTATGATATTTTACTTAACAGTTATTATATATTTATACATATATATAAACTGGAAAGTCATAATGAGGGACACACAAAACTTAACAAATACTAAAATGAAATGGTTAAAAATTTGACACAAATATTCTAAAAGATAATAGATATTGGGTAACAACCAAGAATATCTTAATTAGCAAATTTGATATAATAATAAAAATGTATGCTAATAAAGTAAAAAACAAATCGAAGTATTCTTAATAAAAAGATCAGAGCTGAGTAGAAATTGAATTATAACATGGGAGTCAAACGAAGCATTAAAAGGTAGCTCCAAATGAGAAATATGAAAAGACTTAATGATACTATTTTCTCTTCTGAATTTTAGTCTTATCAGAGATCCTAGAGAAAATTAAATAAGAAAGAGGGACTGAAAGTGACTTTATTATATTTGGTTGATTTGAAATAAGAAAGGAAAGTAACAAGGGAAAAAACATGTGCTAAGAAAGAGACGAAGAATGATAAAAAAAAATGCTCTCTCTTGATTAGAGTAGTTAAGTAGAAATCTATACAACAATAATGAAAAAAGAGGTAGATAATAGGAATCAATTGAACTTTAATTTCATTTAAACTTCTTTTAGGACAGTTGAACATATACATAAAATATGCATTCATACACATATATGTATATACATATATTTGGAGAGAATTAATATATTATATACAACAGGAAAATGAGGAGGGGGGAATTGTGAGGAAGGAAAGAAATGTGAGTTATCAAGGGAAGAGGAGATTCAGGTAGAGGTTAATCATAAACAGGACAAAACATAAGACTGTCAGGCATTAGAATCATGAAGAGATATTATAAAGGAAAGAAAGAGGGATTCCTGATGGAGCAACAACATATTTTGTCTCTAACATACCGAACTTTCTAAAACCTCTCTCCAAAGTAAGAATTATATCCAAGAGGCAAACTAATTATGGCTGTCTTGACTGGCTGACACCAAGATAAGGAGATAACAACTAAATTGACAGCAAATAATGTTATTTCCTAGTTCCTCGCATGCCCATTCAGTAAACCTTACTTGACCATCTCAGTGATGTAGCAAGAATATACAAAAAAAGTGACATGTTTATGTTCTCATCAATTCTCTTGAGATTTTTACAGTCTTTGTGAGCACACCCTACTAGAGTCACCCTGCCATTCTGCGGCAACAAATAATAGAAATAATGTAACTCAGATCTACTTTTCTCTCTCCCCTCCTCTGCCATTTTGCCTTTTTGTGCTGAGGGAAATGGAAGTACAAGAACGCAGGAAGTATATTTTTGCTTGATTAAGTAAAAGAAAAATTCTAACTTCTAAGTATTCTAGATTCTAGCAATATTCAGAGAGAGAACTAAGGAACAGAGGAAATTGAAACAGAGCATTAGCTTGTGTGTGGCTTCTTCATGACTGTTGGAAAAAATAGATTGATGTCCAGCTATGATTGTTTCTTCAGTGGTCAGTTGGGGCAGACTGAGGCCATTGAAAAATGAATTCCCCAAGAAAGGAGGAGACTGAAACAGCTTTCAGATCAAGACCTCTAGGGATTTGACATTAAAAAGGAAGAAGTAAAGAAATTACACATGTATACATGGAGGATAAGACCCAAATTATCAGAGAAGTCAGAAGGAAGAAATCCCAATTTTAAAATGTAAGCACAAGTAAAAAAAAAAAAAAAAACTGATAAAAAGACAACAGTAAGAGGGAAAGATGGTTTCTAAGGCAGAGGCAAAATGGAAAGGTAACAATTCAGCTGAACTCTTTCAACATTTACCTCCAAACAATTTTTAAATAAAGCCTCCAATCAAATTTTGGAGTAGCGGAGCAAAGAAAAAGTCAGGATAAGACCCCCTCTTCCCCCTAATTTACACCAATTTAGGAGATTTGTAAGAAAAGTCATTAACACTGGGGTAGAGAAAGGCTGAGAAAGCCTCAGCACCAACTGTAGACCTTACAGGTTGCCCCTGCAGTAACAACTGTGGGAGCTCTCAGCTGAAATGGTTAAGGGGTAAGACAGGTGGTCAGAAAGGAATTACAAGGAATTTTTTGATAGTCATGGGCACAACTGCTAACAACTGGCAAGAACATTATTTATACACAGTACTATGTTGGAACTGCTAGGCAGAAAGGAATTTTTGTGATAACTTATAAAGGAGCAAGAGAATTCTTTCCTACTGCAAGAGAGAAAAGGACTTACTAGTACCAAGGAACAGGTGCCCTTCCAGGGTAATAATCAAAGTGCAGATTAAGACAATAATGACCACACCTTTCCCGGGATCACAATCACCTTGGAAACAGCAAAAACTTGCAGAACCTCAGAATTAACTCTGAAAACAGCAAGGGGAATAACATCTGAAGTGTGGGCCAGTGCATTCCATCCCTAGGAGAGCAGAGTCCAATTGTAACATAAAGTTCTAAAACAATAAATAGTCTAGAAAATGAGCAAACAGCCGCCCTCACAACAACATAGTGTGCTTATAAAAATCTGCTATGAAGGCAAGAAAAACCAAGAAACAAACATAGAAGGCAACAATGTGACAATAACCATAATTGAAACCTCAAAAAAATGGATATAATTCCAACAAGAATTCCTAGAAGTGTTAAAGAAAGAGATAAGAAGGATGAAGGAAATATATGAAAATAAATGAGAGTAATACAAGAAAATTATAGGAAAAAAGAGTCCACTGGTTTTTGCAAGTTTTTTTGTTTTATGCTTTTTTATTGTTTTGTTTTGTCTTACTAATAATAGCTTTTCATTTTTCAATATACATGCAAAATTAGTTTCCAACATTTACCCTTGCAAACCCTTGTGTTACAAAATTCTCTCCCTTTCTCCCCCTCCCTAGAAAGTAATTAATTCAATATAAGTTAAACATATGTGATTCTTCTAAATATATTACCACATTTATCATTTTGAACAAGAAAAAAATCATATCAAAAAGAAAAAAATAGAGAACTTTAAAAGAAACAAGCAAACACACAATAACAATAACAACAAAAGTGAAAAATATTATGTTGTGATCTACATTCATTTCCCATAGTCCTCTCTTTGGATGTTGATCACTCTCTCCATGAAAAATCTACTGGAATTGGGCTAAATCACCTCATTGCTGAAAAGAGTTAAGTCAGAGTTGATCATGACATAACCTTGTTGTTACTATGTACAGTGTTCTTTTGATTCTATTCACTTAGCATCAGGTCATGTGAATCTCTCCAGGCTTTTCTGCTGATTGGTTTTTATAGAACAATAATATTCAGATACATCCATATACTATATAACTTATTCCCCAACTGATGATAATCCACTCCCATTCCAGTTCCTTGGCACTATAAAAAGGGCTACTACAAGCATTTTCCACATGTGGGCTCTTTTTCACTTTTTCCATGATCTCTTTGGGATACAGACCCAGGTAAGAGACTGATGTTTCGAAGAAATATGTACAATTTGACAGCCCTATAGGCACAGTTCCAAATTGCTCTCTAGGTCTCTTCAGTTCACAACTCCACCAACAAGGTGTTATTGCCCCAGTTTTCACATTCCCTATATTTAGCATTGTTTTTTGTCATCTTAGTCAATCTGAGAGGTGTGCAGTTGTACCTCAGAGTTGTCTTATTTTTCATCCCTCTAATCAAAAATGGTTTAGAGACTTTTTAATATGACTACAAATAGCTTTAATTTCTTCTCTGCAAATTGTCTGTTCAAGTTCTTTGTCCATTTATCACATGTAAAATATATAAGAATGAATTTGTCAATTCTCTATATATTTTATAAATGAGAAGTTTATCAGAAACCTTAGATGTAAATTTTCCCCCAGTTTTCTTTTCTTTGAATCTTGACTGCATTGGTTTTATTTGTACAAAAACTTTTTAACTTAATATGATCAAAATTATTCATTTTACATTTCCTAGTTCCTCTTTGGCCATAAATTCCTTCCTTCTTTCCTTCTGTACAGATTTGAGAGTTAGGCTATTCCTTGTTCTCCTAATTTGCTTATAGCATCATCCTTTATGTCTAAATCATGAACCCATTTCGACCTTACTTTGACAGAGTATTTAGGTGTTGGCAAATGACTAGTTTCTGCCATACTATTTTCCAATTTTTCCAGAATTTTTTTTTTCAAATAGTCAGTTCTTATTCCAGAAGCTGGAGTCTTTGGTTTTATCAAGCAGCAAATTATTATAGTCACTGACAATTGCATCTTGTGAGCCTAACCTTTTACACTGATTCACTACTTTGTTTCTTAGCAACTAATAAATGGTTTTGATGACAAGTGTTTTCTAATATAGTTTTAAGTCTGAAACTAGAACACCTTCATTTACATTTTTTTATTAATTTCCATGAAATTCTTGACCTTTTTTCCTCTCAGGTAATTTTGTTATTATTTTTCTAGGTCTATAAAGCAATTTCTTGGCAGTTTAATTGGTATGGGACCAAAAGCATAAATTAATTTAGGTAGAATTGTCATTTTTATTATATTAGTTCTGCCTATGCATGAGCACTTAACATTTTTCTAGTTTTTTAGATTTAAATTTATTTGTGTGGAAAGTATTTTAGAATTGTGTTCATATAGTCTCTGGCTTTGTCTTGGCAGATAAACTCCCAAATATTTTATCTTATCAACAGTAATTTTGTTTGGTTTTGTTTTTTGCTGAGGCAATTGGGGTTAAGTGACTTGCCCAGGGTCACACAGCCCTAGAGTGCCAAGTGTCTAAGGTCAGATTTGATCACAGGTCCTCCTGACTTCAGGGCTGGTACTAGTAACAGTAATTTTAAATGATATGTATCTTTGTATTTCTTGCCATTGGACTCTGTTGGTAACATATAGAAATGGTGATGATTTATATGGATTTATTTTTCATTTTGCAACTATGTTAAAGTTTTGAATTATTTCTAGAAGATTTTAGTGGACTCTGTAGGATTCTCTAAATATTCCATCATATTAATTGTAAAGAGTGATAATTTTGTTTCCTCATTACTTACTCTAACTTCTTTTTCTTTGCTTATTGCTAAAGCTAACATTTCTAATACTTATTGAATAGCAATGGTGATAGGTGGTAAACTTGTTTCACCCCTGATATAATTGGGAATGCTTCTAGTTTGTCCCCATTGCATATGATGCTTATGATTTTAGAGAAATGAAACTGATCATTTTGAGGAAAATTTCATTAATTTTTATGATCTCCAATGTTTTAATAGGAATAGGTAATGAATTTTATCAAATGATTTATCTGCACCTATTGATATGATCATATGTTTTCTATAAGTTAGTTATTGATATAATCAATTATGTTATTAGTTTTCCTAATATTGAACCAGGCCAGAATTCCTGATATAAGTACTACTTGGTCATAGTTTGTTATCCTGGACAATTTGCTATAATCTCTGCTAATATTTTATTTAAAATTTTTGCATCAATATTCATTCAGGAAATGTGTTTATCATTTTCTTTCTTTTTTGACTCTCCTTGGTTTAAGTATCAGTACCATATATGTGTCATAAAAGGAATTTGGTAGGACTTCTTTTTTCCCTATTTTCCCAAATAGATTGCTTCATATTGGAATTAACTTTTTTTTAAATATTGGCAGAATTCAATTGTAAATCCATCTGGTCCTGGAAATTTTTTCTTAGAGAATTGATTAATAGTTTGTTCTATTTATTTATCTAAAATGGGACTATTTAATTATTTCCTCCTCTCTTACTTTGGGAAATTATGTTTTTGTAATTATTCATCCATTTTACTTAGATTATCAGGTTTATTGGTATACATTTGGACAAAGTAGCTTTTTTCTCTAATTTTCTCTTCATTGGTAGTAAATTCACTCTTTTCATTTTTGATATTGGTATTTTTTTCTTTTCATTTTTTAAATCAGATTAATTTAAAGTTTATCTATTTGTTGTTTTTTTTTTCATAAAACCAACTCTTAGTGTTTATCAGTTCAATGATATTCTTACTTTCAATTTTGCTAATTTCTTCTTTTATATTCAGAATTTCAAATTTATTATGTAATTAAAGGTTTTTAATTGGTACTTTTTCTAGTTTTTTGTTGTTGCATGCTCATTTATTGATCTCTCTTTCTATTTTTTCATGTAAGCATCTAGTAATAAAAAAAATTTCTCCTAAGAAATGCTTTATTTATTTAGATCTCCATCCCATAAATTTTGGCATGTTGAATAATTATTTTCATTCTCTTGTATGAAATTATTGATTTTTTTTGTTTTTTTGTTTCACCCACTCATTCTTTAGAATGAGATTAGTTAATTCTAATTGATTTTTGATCTTTTTCTCCCAAGACCTGTATTATGTATAATTTTTATTGCATCATGATCTGAAAAGAATGCCCTTATTATTTCTGCCTTTCTGTATTTGACTGATATTTTTATGCACTGATACATGTTTAATTTTTGTATAAGTGCCATGTACTGCTGAGATAAAAGTATGTTCTTTTCTGTCCCCATTCAGTTTTCTTCAAAGGTTATCATACCTAATTTTTCTAAAATTCTATTTACTTCTTAAACTTCCTTCTTATTTATTTTGTGGTTCAATTTATCCAGTTTTGATGCAGGGAGGTTGTGATTTCCTACTAGTATAGTTTTCCTTTACATTTTTTCTTGTAACTCTCTTAACTTCTCTAGGTATTTGGATACTACACAATTTGGTGCATATAAGTTTAGTATTGATATTACTTCATTGTCTATGGTACCCTTTTGGCAAGATGCAGTTTCTTATCTCTTTTAAATAGATCTATTGTTGCTATTGCTTGATCTGAGATGAGGATCGCTACCTCTGTTTTTTGTTGTTTTTTTTTTTAAATTTCAGCTGAAGCACAATAAATTTTACCCCAGCCTTTTACCTTTACTTTGCATTTCTCTTCTTCATATATGTTTCTTGTAAACAACATATTGTGGGATTCTGAGTATTAATCCAGTCGGCTATCTGTTTCCATTTTATGGAAGAATTGGTTCCATTCACATTCACAGATAAAATTACTAACTCTGTTTCCCACCATCCTATTTTTCCCAAGTTATAATTTTCTCTCTACTTTCCCCATTTCCCTTCTCACTCGTGTTTTGCTTCTGACCATCACCTCCATCAATCTGCCTTCCCCTTTTTCAGTCCTTCCCTCCTTTGTTATCCCTTCTATTTCTGTTCTCCCTTCTATTAGCCTCCCTTTTTCTTTTACTCTTTCCCCTCCTACTTCCCTATAGGGTGAGCCAAGTTTCTGTAACAAACTAAATATGTATGATATTCTCTCCTTGAGCCAAAATCCAATGAGATTAAAATTCACACAATGCTGATCACCCTTGTTTCCTTCAACTGAAATGTCTTTTTTGCCTCTTAATGTGATTTATTTTATTTTATACCATTTTATCTCCCTTTTCCTCTTCCAATGCAATCTTTTTTCCAAACTTAGTTTCTTTTTTATATCCTCACATAAAAGTCAATTTATACCTATGCCCTCTAAGTATACCCCTAACAAAGATAAAATTCTACATATCATCTTTCCATGTAGGGATGAATACCATTTTAACCTTTAAAAAATAAAGTTTTTCTTTACTTTCTTATGCTTTTCTTGAGTTCTGTATTTAAAGATCAAATTTTCTGTTCATCTCTGATATTTTCATTAAAAATAATTAAACATTTCCTATTTTAATGAATGTCCATTTTTTCCCATGAAAGATAATGCTTAGTTTTTTTCAGGGTTGTTGATTTTTGGCTTTAGTCCAAGTTCCCCCCCCCCCAAAAAAAAAATAAATATATATATATGTATCCTATTTCATGTTCTTCAAAACTTGAAAGTGGAAGCTGCTATATCCTGGGTAATCCTGAATGTGGTTCCTTGATATTTGAATTGTTTCTTTTAAGTTGCTTTCATTATTTTCTCCTTGATCTGATAAATTTACAATATTCCTGGGAGTTTTAATTTTGGAGTTTCTTTCAGGAGATTATCAGTTGATTCTTTCAATGGCTATTTTATTCTCTGGCTCTAGGATATAAGGATAGTTTTTCCTTGATGATTTCTTGAATTAGTTATTCCCAGATATCAGTTATTTCCAGATCAGTTATTTTTCCAATGAAGAATTTTATATTTTCTTCAATTTCTCTTTTTTGTTGTTTGAGTGTTTCTTTATGTTTCCTTGAATCATTTGCTTTCATTTGCTCAATTCTAATTCTTACTGAATTATTTTCTTCAGTTAGCTTTTTTACCTCCTTTTGCATTTGGCCAATTGAATTTTTACAGCAATTATTTTGTTAATTGGATTTTCTTTCCATTTCATCAGTTCTGTTTTTAAGGAGTTGCTCTCTTTTTCCATTTCACCAATTCTATTTTTCAAGGAGTTATTTTCTTTTTCTATTTTGTCAATTCTATTTTTAAAGAAATAGTTTCTTTAGTATGTTTTTCACCATTTCACCAAATTTTTTAAGGAGTTGTTTTCTTTGGGTAATTTCTGTGTTTTCTTTTCCAAATTCTCCTGCAAAACTCTCTTTTCTGTTCTTCACTTTTCTTTTAACTCTCTTCTAAGATCCTTTTTGAATTCTTCCAAGAGAGCCTTTTTAGCTGGAGATCAACATCATCCTTTGAGGCTTCATCAGGAAGTGTTTTGCCTTTAGTGTCCTCAGAGTTTGAATTCTGTTCTTCCTTTTAACCATAATTGCTATCTGTCATCAGAGCTCTTTTTGCTTTTGTGCTCATTTTTAAAGGTTGAGGTCTGTTTCTAGGGCATAGGAGAAATTGTCTTGAGTTTCCTTTAGAAGGCAATAGCACTTTCAAGCTGAGCTGGGGCCAGTGCTATAATTGTCAATTTTTATTTTCACTAAGTGCCAAGTAATTTTGATAATTTCTGTTTTGTTATAATTTTAAACAACTATACCTTTATTATATTGATATTTAATTTTATTATATTATTTATTATGTCATTATGCTCTATGATTTTATCTTAATTGTATATTTTATTTACCTTTGCATTCTAGATATTTTGTTCCTCCAAATGGATTTTATTATTAATTTATCTTACTGTATTTTCTTAATTTTTGGTATATTAATAAATGTGTAAATTAATGTGAGTAATGGCATAATTTTTATTATGTTAGAGTCATGGATCCGTGAACAATGAATACCATTCCTATTGGGGTTTTTTCCATTCTTAAAAATAGCAGCAACACAAGTCTTAATTGTCTTAAATTTATACATTTATTGGAAAGTTCAACATTCACTTAAAAATTAAATATAGATTTATGATGTAAGGAGAATGTGATTTGTGAAATATGTTTCATATCTTTATGAAAAACAAATCCATATTAAAAAAGCATCCTGAAATCCTTTAAATGATTGTTTTGAATATTAAAACTACAAGTAGTTTAAATAAGACTAGATCAAAATCCAAGTGAACTTAGTTTTTGTTGCTGAACCTGTCACTAATTCTATGATCCTCAGTGTCTCTGGGTCTGTTTTTTCATATGTAAAATGAACTTGTTGAAACAAATGATGTTAAAAGACTCTCCATGGAAAAATTATATGATTCTATATGAAAATACTACTAGTATATTGGAAATACTTGAGAGATTTTGTCATGTATCGGTGCATTTTCAAATATGTCTAATATAATACATGAGATGAAATTAATTGATTAATAGTATTCATTCAAATGTTGCACTAAGAAAAATTTCAGAGCCATTGATATAGAAAAAGAGTGATGTCAAAGAAGAATATGACAGTAGGGAGTCCCAGTGTGCCAAAGTTCAGGAGGAGTAAAATATGTTCACTATATAGATGGAAAGTAATTAAATATCTGTAAGAGATTTCTAAAGAGGGATATAGGAATGAAATACAATGATCACCTTTATCTGTAATCTTTTTATTTTTTTGAGGGGAGATGAGAGGAGGTTAGGGGAAATTTAAAAGGATAATATTCTTGTTAGTATTATCAACATTGTCATGTCTCCCAATCTTCCCCACCACCTTTAGTTACTTGTTCTTCTGCTCTTGCCAGATTATCTTGTATTGATTTTATACTTTGCACCTATCCTCTTAAAATGTAAGCTACTTGAAGGTAGAGATTAATTCATTTTTAATTTTTGTATCACCAACATCAATCATATACTAGATAAATAATGGGCACAAAATAAATAATTGTGTGAATGTTTTTAGGTCAATTAGAGATAAGCAACATCTATTATTTTGAATTCAAATGATCAGTATGACTTCTGATTCCACATTTAAGAATACAATGATTTACAGTAGACATTTATATAAGAGTAAATGTACTATAAGGAGAATAAAGGGAAAAAACAATTTATACAGAAACAACATTGTAAAGAAAACAAAATCTTAAATATAATTATTATTAAAATAGTCAGAGGAACATTAATGAAGCCTGCTACACACATTCTGACAGAGAAACAAAGAGCTGAAGATGA
Source organism: Myrmecobius fasciatus (assembly GCA_023553655.1). NCBI lineage: Eukaryota > Metazoa > Chordata > Mammalia > Dasyuromorphia > Myrmecobiidae > Myrmecobius > Myrmecobius fasciatus. Next base: position 44,507 of record JAJPUD010007504.1, on the reverse strand, counting down.
AGAATGAAACATACAGTTTTGGATATGACTAATGTGGAAATTTATTTCATTTGAGTATTCATATTTGTTACAAGGGTTTCCTTTTTTGCTCCAGGGAAAAAGGGTTGGGTAATGGTTTATCTGCTAAGCAAAACAAACAAACAAAGAAAAGGAGATTAAGCATTTTATAGAACCAAAAACAGGTCTGAAGAAAACACAGATGATCAGGAAAACTCTGAAAGTTACATGTTGAATCTCTTGTCTATTATGAGGGGAAAAATATGTTATACATGGTAGAAATTCATAGTTCATATTCAGTCCTTTGTTTCTGTTGTTTTATAGATGTAGTTGTTTATTTTATTTGTTTTTTATGAGATTTAAAATTGAAAAGAATTCTAAAAATAAATGAATGAAACACTAAAATTTGCAGGACATTTATTCCAAAACTGCTGTAGAACTCATGAGACATGGGGCTTTGTATTATTTTTACTAAACACTCCTAACGTTAGTAGTATGTTGATCTTTTATTTCTCTTCCCTCTCTAATGCTCCTTTCATGCTTTTCATTGAGAAGAGTAAGATTTTGCCTCAAATGCTTAGTTTCTATAGGAACCAATTTTCCAACTAGTTTGTAATTTTGACAAAGAAAGCAATGAGTAAATATTTAAACAGGTAAATCTTAAAGTAATAGTAAATAGTAATAATAAATAGGCAAAACTTCCTTCATAAATTAACACATAAGATCCAATAAGACTCACACCAGAGGCATTGGCAGAACTGAATCCATACAAAGAAGGGAAGGAGATAGAAAAAAAAAGTAAACTTTAGCTTAATATCAACTTATAAGGAGTATTTGTTAATGAACTATTCCAACTACATTAAAAGCCCAAGGGATCCTTCTCTATGTCACACCAGTTATTTTGTCTGTTATCTCATACAATTCACTGATGACAAGTGCAAGAAGATTCCTGCTTGCAGTTGTATTTCTTAATCAGGATACCAGAAACCCCCAGGAGACACAGTCTTGTATAATGGCTTCTAATTTCAGAGAAGTCAAGAGGATAGAAATGGAGCCACAATAACTTGTGAAATATTGATTCTTTAAAATGAGTTTAGAGAACATGGTGCCAGCCTTCATATTGATGGGGAAGTTCACTTCATCTTTATTTTAGATAGTAACAGGGAACACTGCTCAGAGGACTATAAAATTTACATAAAAATAGCTACAAGAACAGGGCATGCACATTGTGACTAGTGTCCTTTGACTGGTTATTATCTACCAGTGATTATAATTTTCTGTATTAAATGTTGTTCTTGTTGTTCACAACTTCAGGATTTATTTATTTTACTTAAAGTTTTCATCTGTATCTTTCATATAAAATTAGAAATGTCTTTATAATATATGTTTTGGAAAATCCGGTGGAGTATATCTAGTGGGTTGAGCTATCTAAAAAGAATGGTTATACTAAATTATAGGTCTTTCTTTCCTGTTATGCAAATATCTCTGTATAGCAAACTACAAGTCTTTCACTGATCTTATGCAAATATCTCTGTATAATTATAATTGTGTGAGCTCTTTGAGAGTAGAACCTTTTTGTTTGCTATGTGACATTCCTTAACACATAGTGGCAGTAACTGAACATTTTTATATATGTTAAGAGTAACCATAATAAATGCTAAGATTTAAATTGTGATTTATTATCTAGGAATTGCTTTACGTGTTGTTCCAAGTTTCTCCCTTCTCCAATCCATTCTCTATATAGCTGTCAAAAAGATGTTTTGAAAATGAAGAAGTGGTTATGTTTTTCTCCTTCTCAAGAAGTTCCAATGGTTCCCCGTTGCCTTAAAGATAAAATGAAAAATCTTTGAGAGCATTTAAAATCTTTCACAAAATGCCTCCAGTCAAATTTTCTATGCATATTTCACATTACTCCTCTTCTATCTCTGCCAAACAAATTTATAATCTTACTTTTATTCTCCAAACTCATCTTTCCATTGACTTACTCTGTCATTACATAGGCTTCCATTTCAAGTCTGAAGAACACTTCTTCACCTTAAAATTTTCTTTTATGGCTCAGTTCAAACACCATTTCTTATATAAGTCTCATCCTGTTCCCTTTAATTACCAGTTCCTTCTTCCCAAAATTACTTTACTTTCCTCCCCTTGTTTATAGATATATTTCTGTGTATCAGGCTCCACTTACTCCCCATCTACCAGCATAGGCCCCTTGGGGGTAGGAATAACTTTTTTGTTTTACTGTGTTTAGCATTTAAGGCAATGTTTTCCACTGAGCAGATTCTTGATAATTGTTCCTTCAGTAAATAAACTATTTTTTTTGGTGGGGGGAAAGAAGTGAAATTGGAAAATACCCAAATAAGAGTAATTACAACAATGAAGAGCTTATCTGAATCAGTTGAAGGAAGTAGGGCTAGTAGCCTGGAGAAAATTATGGAGAGTAGAGTTACTTTTCTTAGGTAGAGATTTAGTCATATTACTATGTTACTTAAAACCCAACAGTAGCTTCATATTGCCTGCTAGATATAATTAGATGTCTTCTGTCTGTATTAAAGATTTCCCACAAATAAACTATCATATTTTTGTGAGATTTTATATTTTCTGTGTATTAGATCAATAGAAATATTTGGCATCCATTATAAACATCTTTTATTTTTTACACCTCTATGACTTTATGCAATACATTTCCTATAATTATGCGACATTTAGTCACTGAATTCCTACCTATCATTTATTTAAGTCCTAAATTAAATCTAAAGAAATTCCCTCTCTAAGAACTGAAATAACATCTGTAAAGTGTTTTGTAAACCTTAAACTACTCTATTAATGTTATTATTATGATTTAATTTATTAGGAATAAGCTTATGTTGGCTGGCTCCAGAAGCAAAATTAGCAGCAATGGATATGAAAATTTAGGCTTGATGTCAGGGGAAAATTCACTAAGAATTAGAATTCTGCAAAATTCCCTTGTTGTATATCACGACTTTTCCTAGAAGTTTTCATGGAAAGGACTTTGTTTTTTTGGAGTATGTTGTAGGAAGTAGATTTTTTCTTCAGGTTTGTAATGTACTAGGTGACTCTCAAACCCCTTGCAATTCTGCCATTCCGTGATTCTGTGTTAAAAGTTAAAAGAATTTTGAGAGGAATTAGCATTCTTATTTGTTAGTTGTTTAATGAATGAATGAACATCTGAATTAAATTTATTTGCCCTAAGGAAAGTTTGAAAAATGTGCTTATGGTTTTTTGTTTGTTTATTCAGTTTTAGATGCTTAGGGCTAATATGAAAACATAATTTTTGTATACTAAAAATTCTTATTAAGGATAGTCAGACAATTTAATTGTATATTGATATATGTCCTCTTATATCTCTATAAACAAGTCCAATTCATTAATTTGTCATTCATTGATTAATATACAGCAACTCAATATGAAGCATGGCTCTCAAATCTTAGTGCAGAAGTAATGAGTTGTAGTTTGAGAAAAGGAGACATATTTCCAGACATCACCTTTATAAGACATATTTGTTTTTCTTGACTATACTTTTGTTATAAAGGAAGACTTATTTTTTTCTTTTTGAGTTGAAAGAATATACATGAAGCAATGATGATAAAAAAAGTAAAAAAACAGGGAAAGTGTACAATAAACATTAATACACACAGAAGACTACAGAATTGAGTTCAGAGGTAGAAAGAAAGTGATATTGATTTTCTTAAATTAAACTTAATGTATATTAAAAGCTGTATGGCCTGACTGTTAAGTTTATTGTTTGTACCACACTTTGTGACCTTCTATGTAAATGAAAATGCACACACTTATTAAAGTTTTTAATTTATAAAATTTTAATAATTTAAAAAGGAAATATCTACTTTATATATATATACACACACATATATATTTATATACACTTATGTATATATATATATGTGTAAACACACACATATATATGACATTGCATGCTATAAAACATAAGTATTGTGGACAATATCCAAAATATTAATGGCAAAGAAAAAATGATATAATGCCTGTTTTCAAGACACTTATACTCTGAGACAGCACATACTTGTACAAATATATATAGAACAAATATAAAATTATATATATATATACATATATATATATATAATAAAAGAGTCAAATACAAAAGGACATTAAAGAAAATTATTCTTTTCCATTATGCCTCTGAACCAGAAATACTTTGTGGCAGTGGTGAACACTTTTGTTAAAACATGGCTTCTTGATTTATGACTTGCTTGATATTAATAATCCCAGAGTCATTGATTGAAGTTATCAACCCATGAATCAAAAGTCTAAAGACAAACACAGGAAATTGGCTAAAATCTATGGGCCTAGAAACAAATATCAGGAAATCTAGAATCCCAATTGGGAGGGATATGGATCAAGGAATGACTGTATATATATATATATATATATTTATTTATTTATTTATATAAAGACACACACCATATACATGACATTGCATGCTATAAAACATAATAGGCATCTTGCATAATATCCTAAAATATGAAGACAATTCAATTGCAGGAAATTTAAGAATTACCCATCTTTTGGAGAGATGCAAATATGAAAGTCAATTAATGAACAAGTATTGTTAAGTGTTTTCTATTTGAAAGACATTATGTTTAATGTTCCAGCATATAAAGAAGAACAAAAATGATATAATGCCAGTTCTCAAGACACTTATACTCTGAGACAACACATACTTGTAGAAATATGTAGAGAACAAATATAAAATTATATATATATATATATATATATATAATATAAAGGAGTCAAATACAAAAAAAGGACATTAAAGAAAATTCTTTTTTTTTTTTCCATTTTGCCTCTGAACCAGAAATACTTTGTGGCAGTGGTGAACACCTTGGTTGAAAACATGGCTTCCTGATTTATGACTTGCTTGATATTAATAATCCCAGAGTCAATGACTGAAGTTATCAACCCATGAATCAAAGGTCTAAAGACAACCACAGGAAATTGGCTAAAATCTAGGGGCCTAGCAACAAATACCAGGAAACTTATAATCCCAGTTGGGAGGGATATGGATCAAGGAATGATTGTCTCATCATGACTTTGTCCTATATATTATATCCTTCTCAGAGAAGAGAGAGGGAGAAGTCAGAGAATGAGGGAGAGTAGAGAGGAGCGAGGGACAGATTACCTCTCCCTAATGGTAGATTGCATTTTCTCAGCCCACCCTTCCCTGTTGTGTAATGAATTGCTGATAGAAGTAAACGAGAGCAGTTTCTGTGACATAACAGCCCAGCTCTATGCCAGAATTCCCTTTAATAGCCCAATGTACATTTAACGGATGGGCTCAGAGTCAAGCAGCATCACTAGAGAGGCAGCAGTGATTTGATGATCAAGCATAAGCCCTACCTCCATGGAGTGCTGTGGTCATCACATCCACCCTGCTGCCAGCAATTAAAAATTAACCACAGGCTTTTCAGCAAAGAATGCATCAGCTCACATGCGGGGCTTCTCCTTGGCTTGACAATGTGTCTGAAGAGCATCTGCTTACTCAAGTCATCCTGGTTACAGAAAATGAACTCCTTTTGTGTGTTGTGTGCAAGCTAGGTCATTAACACACCTGCCAGCAAAGCAGGGAGGGGAAGCAAAAAAAAAAAAGAAATCATTCCTCTTGGTTAACTCATTCATTGGAGGCGTTCAGGCTCCCAGCACTGTCCTTTGAACACCCCAATTACCTCCACTTGCCCTTCCAAACAAGTGGTGTGAATTTTAATCAGCTCCACTGTAATCAAGGCCTGCAATAAGCTGTGAAATCATTTTTCCTTCTCTCTTTCTTTACCCCCTCTCTTCCTCCACTCTTCCTTCTCACTCCCTTCCTTCCTTTTTCCTTTATAGGGAAATACAACTCCTGCTTTCGCTGTATGAATCTCCTGTTTTCACAAGGGTGGAATGCCCTTGCTATCCACCGGCACAAACAATGTTTTATTTTGGTTTCAACCTCTGTTGACTTTCCTCTGCATTCCTTTCCCCTACGTCTGCTGGAGCCTCAGTTCTGAGAATAATTAGCAACACCCACTGGTGATAACAGGGCTGCAGCAGCCTAACAGCGATATCTTGCCAACGCCAGCTGTGCTTCAGTATTTATTTATTAAGATCACAATATTTACACAGTATGAACTTGCTGAGATGGTGGAGGATTGAGTACAGCTCGAGCAGCTGAATTTCATCTGTATTTTTCTGTGGAGGGGAAGGGGGGAAAAATAGCCGATCTGCGTACTGTTGACTTCTCAGGAAAAGGAAATCTGAGTTTCTAATTCTACCTTGAAATCATGTTTTTCTGGCAGTTAGGTTTAGAGGTGAGGAGTGGGGCAGAGGTTAGAGACAGGCTCTGAAGGGATGGCTGCACTAAAATTGGCTTGTTCAATACAAATTCTAAAATGGGGAAGTTAAAGATGCCTGAAATACAGGAGAATGACATAGCAAGGAGACAGGGCAGAAGCTTTTCAAGGGCTGATAACTGCTTAGACCAGAGCTGTGACAGAGCAATCTTGCCAGTTGGTTTGTCACGCCCACTTCACTGAATTAATACATCTTATCATGCTTTTCTTGTCAAGACGGTGTTAAGCCACATGTGTTCTGATATTCATCTGGTAAATGGGTAACTATAGAAGACATCTTACACAGAGCTTTCAGAGGCCTTGAGCCATTTGAGGATAGCTGCATATTGAACCAAAAAAAAAAATTGGGGGGGGTGGAATTAAAAATCCCACATCGGTGAGAGAATGAAAAATCTAGCCCAAAGAGCTTAGAAATTTTATTATTACTATTATTATTACTTTTTCTTTCCGGGCCTCCAAGTCTCTATATTTTTTTTTATTAAAACTTTTTATTTGCAAAACATATGTATTGGTAATTCTTCAACATTAACCCTTACAAAACTTTCTGTTACAAATTTTTTCTTCCCTACTCCCCACCCCTCCCCTAAATGGCAGGAAATCCACTACATGTTAATTATGTTAAAATACCAAGCCTATATTTTAAAGCTTACTTAAATAAAGATTTGCTTTGCTATTTAAATCAGAGTAATGAATAAGCATTATCCAATGCCTATTCTATGTTTTACAAATATTATATCATTAAATCCTCACCACAATCCTGAGATAGGTGCTGTTATTATTCTCTTTTAGAGTTGAGGAAATTGAGGCAAATAAAGGTTAAATGTCTTGCTCAGGGGACAGTTAGATAAAGTGTCAATCCTAGAGTCAGGAAGGTTCTTCGTGAATTCGAATCTGGCCACAGACCCTAGCTGAGGTATCCTGGGTCAAGTCACTTACTTCTGGCTCATTTTCTTCATATATAAAATGAGCTGGAAAAGGAAATGGCAAACTTTTTGGCACCTTTGCCAGGAAAACTTTAAATAGGGTCACAAAGAGTTGGACACAAGTGAAAACTTCCTGAAAAACAGCAAAGTCTTGTTCAGGATCACAGACTTTAAGTATGAATGCATGAGTTCCTGACTCTAGGTACCAGCATCCTATCTGCTGAACAAAGGCGAATATAGCTATCAAACAAGAAAATGTATAAAACCAAATGAAGTATGTAGTATGCTTTGTAAAATATAAACTACTTTGTAAAAATTGGCAATTATTACTGGAGTCAAATTTCTAGAACTAGAAAAGTCAGAATTCATCTAGTCCTCTTCTCTTATTTTAACAGATGAAGACCTTACCCAAAAATCACTCAGGTAGCAAACCTCAGAGGCTAGATTGAAAGTCAGTTTTTCCCGACTCCAAAGCCAGTTTCCTTTTTTGCTATATACCACAAGTATTAAGATTTGCAGCTTGAGCAGAGAGCAAGCTGCAGCAGGAGGCACTTGGATTAGTTTATCTTGGTGACCTTGAGCAAAAGCACTTAACTTTTCTGCATTTTTGTTTTCTCTGGTCATACATAGATATTGATGCTTACTGCTAACTTTTCTCCTAGGAAATCTGCAATCATCATTGGTTTAATGCTTGTAATGTGTCTGTAGTTTCATGGATGAATGGTAGTATGTAAATAGAATTTTGAAATAAATAAATGACATGAATAATTAACATAGATATTCGGAGCATGTTTGAGAAAGTGGAATAACTCTTCAAAAGTCTGTATTTTAAAGGATAGCAGTAATAACCAATTATTATAATTAGCTACAATAAGAGCAGCTTGAATTTATGTGGAGCTTCATGGGGCCCCCCCCCCCCCCCCCCACCAAAGATGGCTGTAATTGCTTAAAGGAACTTTTTTTTTTTTTTTACAAGAGTTGTCGGTTAATAATGTTGAGCTAGGTCATGAATTATAAAGATATTCTCAAGCACTGGTTATTTTCATGCCAGTTCTAGCCTTTTTAAAAATTAAACACAGGATAATACTATAGTTCAGTTGACATTTAATATTGCATTGTCCATATCATTTTATCTTTCATCAGGCTTATTGCTTTTATATTATTAAAGTATCTCAGAATGATCTAACTTAGTTAAGAAATCTCATTTCCTCAACTATTTTAACTTTTTATTTTAGCAAACATCTGCCAAGGCTGCTTAGAGAATTTTTAGGTTAGGGTATAGCAACATTTACTTGTTTCATTTTACATTTTATTTTCTTGGTATTCCAAATGTGAGTGAATTAGGAATGCAGGGAGAGGGAGGATTTGGTAAAGTATGAGTAACAGCTTGGATTTTTAAGAGGATGGATCGCAAATGTCTTTAAATAAGAGCTGCTGATAGGAAGAAAGCTATATTTGTACTTGGACCTAAAAACCATCCTGTTCTATCTTCATTTGATTACAAGGAAAATTCAGCGAGCTGGAACCCCATTGCTGCCTCAGACACTGATGGTTCATTTTCATTCATCCAAAGAAATTAGTCAGCCACCAGTTAAAAAGTCGAGAGATTTGCTCAATTTTGGAAAAAAAAAAAGGGGGGGGGAGTGAAGTTGGAAATATATAGAAAAAAAAAAAATTGGCCAGGGCTAACACTCTTTCTTATCTTTGCTTAACAATGTCTTCATCTTTAAGTGACTATTTCAAGTACATGTTCAAAGCTACTATGGAAATATTTTCCCCCAAAGTGGGCAGCTTTCTCTGACTTTAATCAATGTGCAGTGATTAGAATTCTTAAAATGAACGTGATAAAAATCCATAAATATAGTCCATCCAGTGCAGCTCTAGGGATTTTGTTAATACTTTGAACTTTTTCTATATAGGTGAGTGTGTGGAAGTGTTTTCTATGTACAAGAGACAGATAATCTATACCTATATAGAGACAGTATTATATTATGATATAATATATATATATATTATATTAAAATATAATTGTTACAAGAGATAGTATTATAATTTCATATGGAATACTTTTCTTGACAATTTGATAAGTTTATTTGATTTTTCAGTGACAAATGTAGATATAAGTAAACATGAATATATTGAAAAATCCAGTCAAATACTTCACAATGCTTTAATTTTCTTCAGTATTTGAAGTGCTGCAACTTGTCAAGTATTTCAACATAATTAACATGTAGTGGACTTCCTGCCATCTAGGGGAGGGGAGGGGACTGGGGGTAAAATTTGTAATGGAAAGCTTTGTAAAGATCAATGCTGGGGAACTACCCATACATATGTTATACAAATAAAAAGCTTTAATATATATATATATATATATATATATATATATATATATATGAAGTGCTGAAATGCAAGGCCACAATCCTGCTCTCTATTCCACTCCCCACACACACCTCCAAAAAAAGTTATGGAAACTTCACAAAAAGTATATAAGTACATTAAAATTAGGAGGGAAGAGAGGCCCAATATACACTTAAAATTGTGTTCTAGGAGGGACATGTTTGTTGGACTGGGTCAGCTCAGTCTAAAATATGTAAAGCAATTAACTCATTTCTCTGGACATGATTCCTTCCTTACATTAAATGAGGAAGTTGGTATTTTCCAGATAAAGCTATGATCCTTGAGCTTCCTAGAATAGATAGGTAGGAGTTTGGTTTGCTTCAATGTATCATTAGAGATATTGACTGGGAGGTCAGCTCATAGAGTTAAGAAGCATTACTATCTACTAATCAATCTATTTATGTATCTATCTGTCTGTGGAAAAAAGGAAAAAGTCCAAAGATTAGGGAACATTGTGAATGAAAGTAGAAGTACAGCATAGGAGATAACATAAGAGACTTAATAGATACACACACACACACACACATAAACACACACATATATATATACACATTCTTAAATCGATCCAAAGTTATGTCAAAAATATGTCTATTATACCAATTTTGTATTTATATATGCATTTATGTATATATATCCACATAAATCATCAGCATTTGTATGTTACCAACAAAGTCCAGCAGCAAGAGATCAAAGAGAAATTCTATTTAAAATAACTGTAGATAATAAAAAGTATTTGCCAGTCTACCTGCCAAGACAGTCAAGAACTATATGAAAACAATTAGATAACACTTTCAACACAAATGAAGTCAGATCTAATCAAATGGAAGAATATCAAGTCTCATGGGTAGATTGAGTTAATATAATAGAAATGACAATTGTACCTAAATTATTCTGCTTATGTTCAGAAAAAATCAAATTGCAGTCAAATTCCCAAGAAATTATTTTACATAGTTAGAAAAAATAATAACAAAGTTCTTCTGGAAGAACAAAAGATCAAGCATTTTAAGGAAATTAATGAAAAAAATGCAAATGAATATAGCCTGTATAATAATACAGCTGTACCAGACCTATAACTATTATAAAGCAGTGGTCATCAAAGCCATTTGTACTGGATAAGAAATAGAGTAGTCAACTACTGGAATAAGTTGGGTTCATGAGACCCAGTAGTCAATGACTACAGTAATCTAATGTTTGATAAGCACAAAGTCCCCAACTTCTGAGATAAGAACTCACTATTTCACAGAAATTTCTGGGAAAATTGGAAATTAATATAGCAGAAACTAGACATTGACCCATACCTAATAGCCTATAACAAGGTAAGGTTACAATGGGTTCATGATTTAAACATAAAAAAGATAATATAAGCAAATTAGAAGAACAAGATAATCTACCTCTAAGATAGGTGGAGGAAGAAAGAATTTTTGGCCAAAGAAGGACTAGGATACATTATGGAATGCAAAATGGATGAATTTGATTACGTTAAGTTAAAAAGTTTTTGTACAAATAAAACCAATGCAGACAAGATTAGAAGGGAAGCAAAACTGGGGGGGGAAAATCTTTACATCCTAGGATTCTGATAAAGACCTCATTTCTAAATTATATAAAGAAATGTTTCAAATTTACAAAAAAAAATAAAAGCCATTTTCCAATTGATAAACAAAGGATATGAACAGACAATTTTCAGATGAAGAAATAAAAACCATTTCTAGTCATATGAAAAAACTGCTCTAAATCACTATTGGTCAGAGAAATGCAAATTATGACAATTCTGAGTTATGAATACATACTTCTCATATTGGCTAAGATGATAGCAAAAAATGATGATGAAAGTTAGAAGGGATGTGAGAAAAATGAGACATTGGTGGAACTGTGAACTTTTTGAACCATTCTGGAAAGCAATATGAAACTATGCCCAAAGGGCTCTCAAACAGTGCATATCCATTGAAACATCAATGTCTCTACTGGGCCTGTATAACAGAGATCAAAACAAAGAGAAAAGGACCCACGTTTGCAAAACATGTTTGTAGGAGCCCTTTGTGTAGTGGCAAGGAACTAGAAACTGAGCAGATGCCCATCAGTTGGAGAATACCTGAACAAGTTATGTTATGTGAATGTTAGGTAATATCATTGTGCTAAGAAATGATCAGCAATATGATTTCAGAAAGGAGAGACTTACATGAACTAATGCTAAGTGAAGTGAGTAGAACCAAGAACTCATTGTCCACAACAATAGCAAGATCATGTGATGAACAACTTGTAATGGACTTGAATCTTTTCAACATATAGATGATTAAAGTAATTGCCAGTGCTCTTGTGATTGTACCTAGAGAGAGGACTGTGGATTCTGAGTATCCACAACATAGTTTTTTTCACCTTTTTGTTGTTTGCTTGCTTTTTGTTTTCCTTCTTATGTTCATTTTTTCCTTTTTGATCTGCTTTTTCTTGTACAATATAACTGTGGAAATATGTGTAGAAGAATTGCACATTTAACATAAAATGCAATTTGCTAATAAATCATGTACTACCATAAAATGTTTGAACCTATAATTACTTTTTCTTAAAATCTACTTTATTTCAGTTTGAAAGAGAAGGGTTTCAATTACTTTCCTTAACTTAATACTGTTTTGAGTTAATGCTTTATATTAATAATAGATAACCTTTTTGTTTCAACTTGCATTTTTTCAATTAAAATTGTACTTCTTTGTTGTAGTTCCTTTGTTTATATGGGTAGCCAGAAATTTTCTACATTCCTCATCAGAGTTGTTCCCACCTCTAATTTATTTATTTCTCAGACCATTATAGCTTTGGATGCTGAATATTTTTTTATTCTGTTCTGTAAGCTATTTTCTCTCCAAGCATCAATTTAAAATTTTTGTTTTTACTTTAAATAATTATTTAAAAATAGTAACAATTTCTAATTTACTTTAGCTTATCTAATTGCATTCTGGGTACTTCTTTTATGTCATCTATAATTGTACTTTTTTGCTTTCTATCCTATTTTCATTTTTTAGTTTGATATCTTTATAATCCCCAATGTTTTTTTCAGAAATTTTAATACCTCTAGGTTAAATAATTTATAGCAGGATTGCGTTTCATATTTGTTCTTGGATAAATTCTTTGACAGCTCCACCTTTTTCCCCTTTGATTTTTTTTCCATGGCAATGCTCAGGGATGATACTCCTGATATCCCTATAGATATCAAACTATTTCTTTTGGGGCTAACTCCATCATGGATGTTACTTAAGTCTGATTATTTAGAGTTTTAGAGACTATCTAACCTCAATAACTCCATTAATGTATTTAAGGGACAAAAAGTCCCTATTGTACATTACTTTTCCTGGCATTATTTTAGTTACTCATCCCTTCCCAACTTATCTGCCCTATCCCACAATGTATGAGGATGACAGATCAGACATATTTGTATCTCATTCTTCTCACCATTTTAATGGAGTTCAGATGGAAACACTCCTGCTAATCCCTTTATATTCAATATGCTATGTACTATTGTTCAGATGGATAATGTAATAATTGCTTTATGTGAATAAAATTTTATGATATGTACTTATCAAAAAAGTAGCTGAAGACTCAATTACTAGCCTATTATTCTTGGTGCTCATCCTTGTGGCCTACCTATATATCTTTAAGCCTCAGTGACAGTTGAAATTTTAGACATCATCTTTGGGGATTAATGGTTTATCAGTGTTGGGGACCTTTCTCTTCCAAAGGCTACTCTAAAGCTTGAGAGGAAGTCTTGAAAGACAGTTATAGAGAAGGTTGGAGCCTGAGATGAGAAAATTGTGGAGAGTGGAGGAACCAAGGTTCTGCATTGTTTAAAACAATTATTTTATAGGAATAAAAATTCAGAAAGTATCAAAAGTATGAGAAATATGGAAAAGAGAGCTAATTGCAAAGTTTTCTTTGAGTTTTTTCCTCAAGAGAGTCCCAGGGAATGCTTCTAATACCTCTTCCAGACCAGCCTTCCTGGGGAAATTTAAATTCCTATGAAAATCAGTTATATAATGGAGGATAGAAGCCAAAAGCAAGGGACTGAAAAGACTGAAGAATAGATTCAACTCCAATGTCCTCTCATAGTCTTGATGCATAAGTTTCCCAAGAGAACACTCATCTCACTCCTTGACAGCTAACGATCACATTTATCCTCATTTGTTTGAAGGAAAAGAGTAAGTGCCAGCAACTTGATGAAAAAAGCAGCAGTATAGGGTCTAAGAAAAGTAAAGATTGGCCAGAAGAATATCCTATACAACAATGAAATCTTAGAAATGAAATAACCAGAGAGATTGACAAAGGCAGACAAAAGCTCTCTGATAAGATGAAAATATTATTTAGAGAGTGACACACACAGTGAGACACACATACACACAAAGATAGACAGACAGACAGACAGACAGCAGACAGACAGAGAACATTCTTAGTGAACAAAAACACTTTGCAGAAAGAGGAATTAAGTAAAAATCTACTGGAAAAAGAGAGTATTAAAGCAAATATGCTTGAAAGCTCATAAAACTAAAATAACAATAACCTCCAAAAATTGCTTAGAAGAATAATCAAATAATAAAATAAAATTCATTAAAGAAATAAAGAAATCAACAAAGCTACTTAAAAACTAGGAAATTTAGTATAGAAAACAGAATCATTTTGCGAAACAGTAGCTCCTATGGAAAAGAGAATGACAGAAGCATGTAAAGACAAGAAGAAAATGCAAAAAATTAATAAGAGAAGATTTCAAGGACACGAGAAATACAAAAGAACATTGAAATTAAAAATAGAATGTGAAGAGATAATTTAAATATTTATGTCTTCCAAAAAAAAAGAATATAACTAGAAATTCTGAATGCCATAATTGAGAATACAAGTTAGAAGATAGCAAAGTAAAGATCAATATAATCAAAAAAATAGTAATGTAAAGAAAATCAAAATTTAATTCACCCTCAAACAACAGTTCTCAATAAAGGGATTAATAATGAATTTTAAAAATAGCTATACAAGCACAGAAATGGTGTCAGGGTAAAAAGAGGAATACAAATTCAGACTTAATCAGTCAAGATGGTTCAAGATTACTCCTTTTTAAAAAGAGATTGAAGGAAAAAATGGGATACAATATTCCAAAAATAATGATGGTTGTTTTCTTTAAAAAAAAAAATAATCTGTACATAATGTTCAATTAAAATAATTCGACATTCTGGGGGTGGGGAAACGAGAAGAATTTTATTTCCTCTTTTTAAAGAAGTCAGTTTCAAGGTTATGCCAAATTAAAAAAACTAAAGAAGATAAATTATTTTACATAGCAATGAAAGACTGACACAAAGTTATATAGGAGGGAAGAAAAAAAATAACAAAACCTTATTTAATCATTAATAAATTAATATTACTGGTAATGACTTAATGGAGAATTCCATTCATATTTGATCGTTAATAAACTGAAATTAATGGTGATTAGGCAATGCAGAATTCCTTTTAGGAGGATAATTGACAGAAGATAGTTCAACATAACAAAACAAATAGAAACAAAATAAAAGTAAAATCAATAAAAACTGAAGAATAGAGATACACAAGAAATTCTCAATTGTTCCTTTTTCTTCATAGTCTTTAGGGTGGTGGCAGACTAAGTAAGGATATAACAAGATTTCTTAAATTGTATTTGCTTTTACATTTGTATCTACAATATTTGTCACAGTACTTGTTACATAGAACACAATAATGCTATTTTAATTAATGAATTAATTCATCCATTCAATCATCACCTCCTTCAGCTTCAGTGACACTGCTCTCTTTCACTTCTCCTACTTCCTATGTGCATGCTGCTTTTTAGTTTTCTTTTATGGAAATTAATAATTCTATAATCTACTAAATGTGAGTACCATATAAAGCTCTGTTCTGAACCTTTAATATTGTCTTCTTTACTCTTTCTCTTTTAATTCATTAGTTCAATTATAATTTGTATGCAGTATTCATTAAACATATGTTTTGATTGCTCTTCTAAAGTTCTGTATTACTATCTCACCTTTTAGACATTTTAATTCAAAATGTGATTTAGTCACCTCAAATTCAACATATGTGTAAATGTGTACATGTGTGTATGCTTGTGTGTATATATTTAAATATGTACAAACATATATGCATATGTATATCTGAAGTATTATTCATTAGGTTGACTTCACAGACCTAGGTTTCTTCCAAACTTCACAGTTGCTGTAAATAGTACCCGCATCTTTCCAATTAACCAGGTTCAATACTAGGTCATTTTTCCTCTCTCTTACCTACCAAATGTGATCAAATGTAATATTGTCTCCTCCTCACTAAGGTCTCATATCCTGGCCCTTCTCTATACTAATATATTTTTTCTTCCTCCCTTTTTAGGTCTTATCACATTTTAAGTTTGCTATTGCAATTATCTCTTAGCAGTATCATAGTTCTAAGTCCTTTCCTCTAGAAACATTCTTTATACTGCTACTAAACTGATAAAATTAAAATCAAGATCTTTTGTATCATGTACTCATACCCAAACATCTTCATTTGCTTTCTTTTTTCCTCAAGGAAAATAAACAGAACTCTATCTGGCACTTAAAGTCCTCCAATGTATTATTCTGATCCACATTTAAAGTTTCATTTCATATTACTCCATCCATGCTCTCTCTTCTAGTTTATCTGACCAATTGACTATTTGCCTTATCTCTGTGCCTTTGTTCAAGTCTTCCAAATCTGAAAAATAGTACTTTCCCACTGACTCCTCAAAAGAATATATTTTCTTTCAAATATGTCAGATACTAAGCTACACCCCAAATTTAGCACTCTCTCTTTCAGTAATTGTCATTTTTAACATGCTTTCTGTTGATATTTAAAAAAAAAACTGATAAAATTAGAGAGCATGAGATTTATGCTAGAAATGAAATTCCTTTGAAGGTGCACAAGGACTTCTTCTGAATGATTCCCAGAAGAAATGAATGAATTCTGGGAAGAAACTTTCCCTGTGATCTAGAAAATTCAACATATATTCTGGAAATAAGCCTGAGGAATAAGGATTATACTGATTTTTATGTCTTAGTGCTTCAGGAGGTATGAGCAAAGGAACATCCAGAACCAGAAAGGGTGGGCAGTGATGCAGTGCCTTAGTGAATTTAAGATAGCAGAAAAATTCCTCTCTTCTGCATCCATACCCCTTTTTAGTTCCATAATTATGTGGCTCTGGAACATGCTTGGGATTTCAGGACCAAGTACAAAAGTGGGAAGTATGGAATAATGGAAAATGTATTGAACTTGAAGATAGAAGAAGCCTACAACTTGAATTTTATATTCTGGTACCTATTTATATGAGTGAAGTCAAATGTCTTATACTCTCTTAGACTCAGTTTCCTCATATGTAAAATGGATAATGATAATAATATGTTGTCACAAAACAGAAATAAGATATTTAATGTAAAATGCTCAATAAACTTTACGGTAATATATAAAGATCAACTTTATTAGGCAGAATTAATGTCAGGAGAATTTGTGTTCCTGTTCTTTTGGTAGGGCAGCTAAGTGACACAATAGAGTGCCAGCCCTAAAATCAGAGAAACTGAGTTGAAATTCAGCTTCAGACAATTATTAGCTGTGTGACTCTGAAAATGCCATTTAATCCTCTTGCTTCTGTTTCCTCATGTGTAAAATGAGTTGGAAAAGGAAATAGCAACCCTCTACAGGATCTTTGCAAAGAACCCCTCCAGACCCTCCACAAGGTCCCAGGAAATTGGACATGATCAATCAACAACAACAATTCTTTTGGTGTTATTAATTGTGCTCTGCCAAGTCTTATTTTTAAAAAGCTACTACTGCAGAATAACCTCATTTTTCTGCTCTTTATCTTTCTATCTTGATGAATAACATAACGAATTGGAATAGGCAATAGAAAAGAGTTTGAGAGTGAGATATGATCATATTGAGGCCAATGGGAGTTATTCTACTTCTTTTTTATCTATACATTTAATTAAATGTAGTAATGTGTATGTAAATAATGTGCTCTGTAATTTTTTTTCCATTCAAAGCATATTTACATATTAGTCATGTTGGGGGAGGAAGGCAATGAAAAGAGAGAAACATAAAGAAAGTGAAAATTTTTTTTAAAAAAGTGTGTATAGCATTTTTCATTATAAATCTTTTAAAATTTTCTTAGATCACTGTCTTGTTCAGAGTAGCCATCATTATAAGCATCATTATAATATTGCTGTTGCTGTGTACCACGTCCTCCTGGTTCTACTCAGTTTACTTTGCATGGGTTTGTCTAAGATTTTACAGGTTTTTCGGAATCCATTCTGCTTGCCATTACTGGTAGCCCAATGATACTCAATCACAATCATATACTATAATTTGTTCATCCATTTCCCAAATTATATATGTGTGTGTGTGTGTCCCTTTAATTTTTAAAATTTGTTCACCACAAAAGAGCTTCTATAAATATTTTTGTACATGTCAGTCTGTTTTTCCCCTTTCTTTGATCTCCTTGGCAAATAAACCCTATGCTGGCATTGCTGGGTCAAAGAGAATAGACAGTTTTATAGCCCTTTGATCACAGTTCCAATTTGTTCTCCAGAATGCTTGAACCAATTCACAAGTTCACTAACAGTATATTTTTGTACCTATTTTTCCATGTTCTTTCCAGCATTTCTCATTTTTTTTCATTTCTGTCTTGTTTAACAATCTGATAGGTCATAGGGTGGCACTTTAGGTTTCTTTGAATTTGCATTTCTCTAATAATAGTGATTTGGATAATTTTTTATGTGCATATTGATAGTCTTGATTTTTTTTCTTTTGGAAACTACTTGTTCAGATCATTTGAATATTTATTAGGTTAGGAATAAATAATTTGTATAATCTGAATATATGCGTTACCTAGAGTCAAGTAAGGACACTATGGGAGTAGAGAAAGTATATTCATCATCTGAGTGATATTCACAAATGACCTAATAGAAAAGGATTTTTTTAATTTTAAATTTAGAAAATTACTACTTTAATCTCCAACATAACTTTGGACCTCTCTATGATGGTAAACAAATTGTACTGTATTTTGGTTATTTTTTTCCTACCTGAGTGCTTTTTTTTTCCCAATTACATATATAAATAGCTTTCAGAATTCATTTTTTAAGATTTTAAGATCCAAATTTTTTTCCATTCTTCCTTTCCTTCTTCTCTTCTCAAGACATGTATATAGATGATACATGTATAATCATATTAATCATATTTCTATGTGGTTATTAATATCAAATCATGGCTTCTTGATGACAGGGAATAATTTTTATTCATCTCCCACTATGCCTTTGCAATATTATTTTATCAACCTATTAAATGAATATAATAATAATAATATCTGCAACTATGGATTTTTTAAAAATATGTTAGTTTTTTTCTTTTTAGATCTATTAATTTGAAATAAACTAATAAAATTTAAAATATATAAAGGGAGTAGAAAAGTAATCACAGACATCTTATAAAGGATAAATCAAGTAATTACCATGCATGTAGAAAGTCAAAATTATATTGTAAACTACATGAGAAAAGTGGACCTTCTCTCTCCCTAACTGTACTTATAAATTTACTTGTGGCTTTCACCAAATTAGCGATCTGCCGTTAATTACAGTTTCTTTGTATATGCACTAGAGATGATTAAAAAAATACATTTCTTCAGGGGAAAGTAAAATAAAATGTTTGGGAAGAAAAGGTAATTTTAGAATACAGAAAATATAAGCTAGATAATTTGTTTTATAAAACTAATTATATATCTCAATGATACTGTTAATTTAAACTTAATAAGGGAATGATTATATGATAGATGTTGGCTAACTGAGCACCTCATCAGATTTAACAAACTTATTAAAATAAAATAAAATTTTCAAAATACTAATTAGGATCTTTCTGAATAATGATATTTTCTCTTTTAAAACTTAAAACATTATAATTTTAAGAAGTTTAATCAAATTCTATTGGTAAATTATCACATTATTTAGGATTCTCCATTTCCTTTGGATTTTCATTTTATCTTTAAAGTCAGAGTTGCTCTAAAGAAAACCTCCTTACTGTTGGTATAGGTTTTTTAATTGACTAAGAATTTTAATATTGTTATCAACTAAATTTAAAGAAATTAAAATGTTTAAAAATATTAAGAAAGGTTATTTTAGCAGTTCCTTTTATATTATAAGATCAATATACAAAATAGAATACAACTACACTATTTTGATTACTGTTACCCAAATTTCTAATTTAGTCAGAATAAAAATATGTTGAACCCATCTTTGTTTTCTTTTATGTACTTAAACTTAATCTTTTTTAACAAATCCAATCTACAGTAAGAAATATATAAAAACTATATAATATTTAACAGATAATAATTTTCATTAATGGATAGATATTATATATATATATAAGTATATGTGATAAAATCATAGATGTAGATGTCATCCTCTGAGACATTGTCTGGTGAATGGGCATGAAAATAGCCCCAGTAATGCCTGCCAGAAAGCAGTAGGCAAAGAAATGACCATTTCCATCAGATAATAAGATGCTATTACATATGAGTATATGTGCATTGGTATGTACAGTGGAAAAAGACAAGTCCATTATAGTCCATTGTTTACTAGCTGATGGGCCAAAAAATAATAAGTAGATATTGGCACATGGAGATTCTTCCTAACCTACAATGAGGAATAGAAAATATAAAGAAATTTGTCATTATTTTTATTTTATTCTTGATGTTCCTAGTTTTGCTCGTGCTTATGATTATCTTTAATTATGAAGTTATGATGTCAAATCAATAAGCATTTTTAACCACATAATCTTGTGAACTAAATCATGCACTGCGCACCTAATCTTTTAGATAGATGACACTACCTTTCCTGAAACTCTACCAGACTGTTCTCCAAGAAACTTGTTCCTTTACTCATTTTTTTTCTTTTATTTTTTTTTCTCTTCCCCTTTTTAAAGTACTGCCTATATCACACAGTTCTTGTTATCAAGGTTAAGATTAACCAGTAAAACCTTCAAATCATTTAAGTGTTAGAAGGAGAAATATGTTAAGGAGAAATGTGTGGCAGGAACAGTTGCCTAATACACTTCTTCCCTCCCCTCACCCCCCCATATAATTGCTAGTTTTTCCTTAAAGGGCATTTAAAATTATTTCAATCTTAAATAGTCAATTGAAGGGCAATTTGATTTCCCTTGGGAAGATTATGTGAAACTTTGCTGATCAGATTATTCTTAATTGTAAGAATTTCTTTTTTGCCCTCCAATATATTTTTATATGAAGCTCACTTCTGTTTTATTATGGTGTCTGCCAGGTATTGTGTAAACTTGCTTTTCTTTGGCACAAGATAAGAGTTTGCTATCTTTCTACTTGCTTTTATTGTTGTGATGGTGGTTGTAGTTTTTGTTGTGGCTGTTGTTATTTTGAGCTGAAAGGTCTAGATTATAATTATAACTTTATTATAACCTTAAATAGTATTCTTTTAGTAGCTAATCGATGGATTTCTTCTATATTCACTTTGTCTTTTGGTCTTCTTTTTGTTGTTGTTGTTGTCCTCTTTCTTCTTCTTCAGCTGTATGCCCAATTTGTTGTCTGATCTTTATTGCACTGTTTATTGATGTAGTATCTAGAAATATAACATTTTTCTGAGTGCTACTTTGGCTGCATCCCATAAATTTTGATATGTTGTATCATTGTTGTCATTACCTTTAATTAAATTATTGATTTTTCCTAAGATATATTTTTGACCCATTCATTCTTTAAGATTATTAGTTTCCAATTAATTATTAATCTTATGCTTTAAAGAGTCATTATTAAATTCAATTTTTATTGCATTATGGTCAAAAAGTACATACACAATTGTGTGCGTACATCTATCTACACACACACTATATGTATCTATCTATCTCTCTATCTCTCTCTATGTACATATAAAATTTGTTTATTTTCTTCACTAGTTTGTGGGGTTTTCATGCCTTAACACACGGTTAATTTGTTTGAAGATATTACACAACTGAGAAATTTGCATGCTCTTTTCTGTTCTATTCTATAGTAAACTAAATTTCTTTTTTAAATTTACTAAATCCTATTTGAACTGTATAGATATGCATATATATATATATATATATTGTATTTGTCATATGATGTAACATATTGAACATGTATTAGACTACCTGTCATCTAGGGGTGGGGGTGGGAGAAGGGGGGGAAAAATTTGCAACAAAAATTTTTTGCAAAGGTCGATGTAGAAAAATCACTCATATGTTCTGTAAATAAAAAGCTTTAATTAATTAAAAAAATCTCTACTTGTCTCCTTAAATTCTTTCCTGTTTTGTTCTTATTTCATTTATATTATTCTCTCTTTAGCCCCTTGTTTTAATCAGATAATATAGTAGAACTTATGACAGATCTATGATTTTCTTTTCAAGTATATTGTAGATGATAAGGGGTTGTTCCCCTCTGGATATGTGTCTTAAGTAATCCCCAACTTCCATAAAATGTCTTTATCATCACTGTTTCATTCTATTTATTATTTTTCCAAAATTAATTCTTCAATTGGGAATTTTAGGACCATACTTTGCATACTTCAGAATGAAATGTTAGGAAATATTGTTAAGTACTTTTATTTATTTATTTATTTATTAGGACTAATTCATAATCACTGTTTTCCTCAAGGCCAGTTAAATGTGCTAAGCAGTCTATGTAGAATAATAAAGTTTGACTGCTAATGAGAATTCTGTGCTTATTTGTGCCATGGACCTATTTGTAAAAGGAGGAGCAGTTTTTCCTGCAGTGGTCTAATCTAGGCTGTATCCTGTTCACCGTTTCTAAATTCAATTTAAAAGAGAACACCCTAGCTGTAAGGTACACGTGTACCAAACTAGACCATATTCAGGATCTCATCTCCCTTACCTCGGATACACAGCTGGAGGCTGCAGTATGGTATAGTTCTTTGTTGGTTTCTGGTTATGTATGTGCTAGAAAGATTCCATGTCCTTTCTAGATAGGCTTTTTATTTTGTTTCGTGGGGAGGGAGTTGGTTCACCATTTTCATAATATCCAAATACTTCTAGTTTTCTCTTTGTATTGTCTGTGATTGGCAAATTGGACTCATTATAGGTGCTCCTTGGATTTCTTGAGCATTATTTGGTCTAATTATTTAAAAAAAAAATCATTGAAGAGGTAGACAGGGCTGTGATCTTCAGGTTCTCATTATGCCAAATTGAGGAGTATCTCAGGCTATTTAAAAATGTTTTTTGCCAATAATTCTCATTTCTTCTTAAAATGCCTTATGTTTTTATCTATTATTCTAGGTATATTGTTGTTTGTTTTTTTTTTTTCAAAAGATTTTAAGACATACTATTGAAGTTGTTGATATCTTTTATTATAACTTCTGTTGTTTATCTGAATGAGTTCTTGCCCTTATCATAGATATGAAAGATACAGCTTTCCCTTCTCTCTTTTTTTCATATACATATGTCTGTATATATACATATACATACACATACATATCTATATGATCATGATCACATGATTAACAAGATGGAGCACTAGATATTTCCCCCAATTCTCACAAACTTTCAGAACTCTCCAAAGTATGAATTAGAAACAAGAGGTAAAGTAATTTTAAACATTGTCCCAAGCCAAGATCCAAAGAAATAATAATCTGATGTATTAATATCAGAAAAAACTATACTTGAATTCTCTAACTACTCAATCAACCCTCCTCCCCCAGCAACTCCAGTAATGACAAGAGTGGCACAGTGGGTTCCGCTGTATTATTCTCTGGTGTCCTATCACAAATTTTCTAACTTTCCCTGCTACCTTAGTCATAATCCCTGCCCAAACATGATGTTCCTCTCCTCATCCCATCAGTCTATGTCAACTAGTAACTGAATTTAACTCTCACTATTTTCCCACATCTGCACTGTGAAGGAAATAGAGCCATGGGAAAAGAGAACCTTTCATATATTGAGTTTTCAGTGTGCTATACCATAGTAGCATTAAGTAAGAGAATGAAAGAACAGAGAGAAGCGAGGCACATGTGAGGGACTACCCCAGGCCTGAACAAAACGGACTGACATCTATCAGAGGCCATTCTGCCCTATCCAGAAGTCACTAGAAAAGTGAATTTCACTGAGGTAAGTAAGAAATGAATTTCTCAACATGGGAACCTGCTGTGAGACAGTTTTCTTTGTAATTTTATAGTCCTTATTGACTATATTACTCAATTAACATATAAATTCTAATTTTGGAAAAAAACCATTTCTGTATATGCTCTATATTTATACCTACATTGGATGCCCTAATGACATTGATAATATGTTTTACATTTTCCCCTCAGGACTTAGCACATGGTGTTCTATACTGGTAGATATGCTAAATTTGTGTGCCGGTGAGGTTGTTGATAATGATAAGAATTATTTGAAAGTGTATAAAGACATCTATGAACTCCATGGAGATAATTCACACTCAAATGCAGAGGTGTGAATCACATGCAAATACCAATATAAAACTGGAATGGTATGCCTGTGTTTATAATAAAAAACACAGGGAAAAGGATCATAAGATTATATTTGGGAAATATATTGCTTTCAATTAAGCTTGTCCTTATTTGCACTTTTATTTGAAAAAAAAAATCTTTCTCTCTAAGGTCCATGACATTTCTTATAATTTACAAACTAGAAGTTCATTTGCTTTATTTTAAAAAAAATTAACAATATTATCTACATTTATCACAAGATTCCTTGACATGAATTGGATGAGATTTGAAAAAGAATTTTAGTGTAGTTTCAATAATAAAGTGCTACCAGAAGAAAGGAAGGAAGTAACCACTTAAAAAGCACCTAGTATGTGCTAGGGTTTGTTTGGTTTTGTTTTCTTTTGTTTTCTATATAAATAAATAAATATATATATATATATGTATATATATATACATATATATTGTCTTATTTTATCTTTATAACAACTGAAGGAGGGACATACTATTATTTTCTCTCTTTTATAGCTGATGAAATTCAATCAAATAAAAGTTAAATGACTTGTCCAAAGTCATTGAATTAGTGTCTAAGCTGAATTTGAACTGAGATTTTCCTGATTTCAGGTCTAATATACTACCCACTGTGCTACTTAACTGCCATGAAATCAATTATGGTGCTAGTTCAACTAACAACTAGCTTTGATATGGTTTGCTCAGTGAAAATTACTATTTTTTGTTTGTTTATATTCTCTCTTGGAATTTATGTAACACAGAGGTTCTGTGATTTTATCAGGATAGTAAAATCTCAGGGCAACTAGATGGCACAGTGGATAGAGCTCTGAGCCTGGAATCAGGAAGACCTAAATTTAAATCCAGTCTCAAACATTTCTTAGTTGTGACCCTGGGCAAGGAATTTAACCCTTTTTATCTCAGTTTCCTCAATGATAAAATGAACTAAGAAAGCAAATGGCAAACCACTCCAGTATCTCTACTAAGTTGTTTCACAGAGAGTCAAACACAACTAAGATGAATGAACACCAAGAGCAATTAAAGTAAACTCTCATTCTCAAAACTTCCTCTACTAAAACAGATTTCAATAGCTCTATGTATTAATATACAAATTTTAGGGAAATTTTCTGAGGAATAGAGTGATTAAAGAGGATTAAAGTGGTTAGTTTTACAATCCTTGTATCAGAAGGAAAAATTGAACTTAATATATGTCTTTTTGACTTAAAGCTCAGAACTTTATCCTATAAGCCATGTCATACACATAGTAGACCCTTATGAATGCTTATTAAAAAAAAAAACAGTATTACCACAGAATTCTGCCATGAGAAGATCAAAACTACCAATGCATGAATAATAATCCAATTGGTTGTGTAGAATAAACCTAGCCAAAGTATTATTCAACAATTCATTTGACAATATTTTGCTTTGTGCCCTCAATATTCAAAACGTTGTATTAGGTTCAACATATTCAAATAATAAATCTGTAATCTTATTAATTAGGAGGTTCCCTACAGTTCAGATGTTACCCATTGTATGCACGCTTATCCTTTGCAATTCTGAGAATTGGACAAAGATGAAGACTGGATCTGGAAATCCACTGGCATAAGGAAACTCTTAATGATGAACTCTCTTTTCCTCTCTGAAATATGCAATCTTAAATATTGCCTGGGTCACTAAGGGTTTAGTAACTTAGTGTTCTAGTTTGGTACTATTCTGACTTCCTTTGGTATTTTTGTTCCATATTGGAACAAAACAGTCTCTGGAGGTTTTATATTCAGTATTGTGGGAATGGGGGAGAATGATACTCATAGATCATTTAACAGTTTACAAAACAAGACTTATATGGTTATAACAGAAAAAGAATATTCAACAAGGAGAAAATTTAAAAAAAAAAAAAAAAAAAAAACCTTCTACTTGATTTCTCTGAACCAAATCCTCTTACCTGACTTCCCCTGAGCTGCTTTTGACTCAGATGATAAGGAACTAACATCAACAGGTCTTCAATCAGTCTTTAATTTTTGAAGTCTAATAAAGCCTTAGAATGATCTTAATAACTTTAAAGAAAACAAGCCTATATTTAATAGGATAATATTTGCAATGGGAAATGAATGATTGAGGATATTGTTCCAAATCTGTTTAGAATCAGTCAAAAGTATCAGAGGCAGCATATGAACACAGGTCTTCCTGATTTCAAAGCAGACTATTTATCCCTTCAGCTTACTACAAATGAAAAAGCAAAAAAATAAATAAGCAAATACACAACAAAAAAGGAAGGAAAAAACATATCAGTATGAATCTGAGAGAAATGTGTGCTAAATCCTCACATCAATGTAAGTGAAAATTTCCTTTCTTAAAATACATTCTGGGTGACTGTGCTGAGCTGCTGACTTGTTTCCACAAATAATTTTTTTTTACCATAATATAAAAAATAAAACAGGAAAATACTGTTGCCAAAACAATCTTTGTGGAAGTTAAGAATTTATACGCAAAATTAACATTAACATCCAAATATAAGCACTGACATTTTTTAAGTAAACAACCTAAAATGTCCATTGAAAAAGGAAATTATTTCATGTTTAGAAAACAGTTGAAAGTTTTAAATTGTGAGCTCTATGCTCTAATGTATCTGCATAATTTCAGGAATATTTTTAACCATAATTATTTAATTGACTCCCTATAATCACAGTTTAGAATGCAAATTAAATAATGAATGAGTTTTATATTTGAAATACTTTATTCAAAGTGTTATAAAAATCTGTTAGGCTTCAGTTCTAATGGGCGTTATGTCTGCATCTTGCACTTTCATTTATTAAATTCTAACACCTCTCATTTGAATGATGTTATTAGCTGTTTTAAATGGAGTAAATGTTCTTCAAATCTTTATAAATTATTCTGTAAGTATCTGATAATGTTTTCAAATGGGAAACACATCAATAAAGTCTTGAGAAATCTATACCATAGCTTAATCCAATATACATTAGCCCTACATTAAGAGAATTTAGATTGTTGAGCTATATACTGATATTTTCAAATGTTCAGTTTGTCTCAGGTGTGTTTTCTAGTAGAAATTGCAATTATGACCTTTGTTGAGATAATCAATTTATCTATTATTTATATATTTATTGGCCAAGAATTTACATCATTCCAATTTCTATTACAAGAACTTTTGTGGAGAATTTCATCAGAAATAGATTAAATCAAATTATTCATATTCAGATTTCAAGAATACATTTAAACCATTGCATTGCTACTATTTAATCATATGGAGAAATGGAGACATTATTTTCTCAGCTTGTTAATGATCCAAAATATTTCATTGTTCTAATAGTATAATAGGAAGAACCTTGAACTTTGGAGTCAGAAGACTTGAGTTTATAATCTGCCTCTTTAATGTCTATGGACCTCAATTTCCTCATCTATAAAATGGGAGAGGGTTTAGGGTAGATAAGCTCAAATGTCTCTTGATACTTCTATGTCTATTATCTACTTCCAACACTGCAAATTTTAACTCATAAATATTTGCATATCTTATCTGACTTGTATATTTCTTATAATAAATTTTGCCTCAGAGGGTACGTGCAAAATGTTTGAGACATGCTTCAAACTCTCTTCATATTGAATAGTTATTAATAAGCCACAGAGCTATCATTTGTACCACTCCCTCACTATTTAATTTTTCCAGTCACACATATTTTCTGATGACCTTATCATTGTCACTTACTGCTTCAACATAAACCTCTCTTTTTCCCTTCAGGAGATTTTAATCAACTTCAATTCTTAGTTGACTAAAGTATTATTTTATAACTCTTCAAAAATATTTTTAGAAAGCAAGATGTTCATTTAGGGTCAAGGAAAAAATAGAAGCTTTCTTGCTCCACTAAGTGCTGAATATATATTTCCATACTATTTCAATAAGTCAAACTTCTTTCTAAATATAAATTGAACTTGAGTTCTTATTAGTTTCTTTCCTGTCTTGGTGGCTGTAGTTTAAAATAGCTTCAGAATTTGTCTACTGTTTGATCAATTTGTTCTCAGCCAGAGGGCTGACCATAGTTTACTCAAAAATCATACTAATGTTTCAGTTAATGACAATTTTCTTCAAATAATCAATCATCAAAGGTGTCATGCATTCACCACTGCTCCAAAACAAAATCAATTAAACTTCAAAAATGGCTCATGTTGCTACTTTGTTGGAACCAATGTTTCCATGGATTCTCATAGAAGACTGTCCACGTTCATGTAAAATAGATAAATTATATAAATAGCTAATCTTTTTAAGGAATAGCCAGAGCAAAATCTAACAATAAATCTCTGAATGACTCAAGAACAATGATTATTTTAAACATAGATTTAAAATAGTCATAATGTGAACCAACCTTTGAAGTCAACTTGTTCACCTCTCATTTTACTTATGTAAAGCTGAAGCCCACAAAAGCTTAATGAGTTGCCCTGGTATTAAGTAACAGAGCTGGGATTCAAACTCTAGTCCTCTCCAAATGCAGTGCTTGTCCAAATGCATCATGATTGTTTAAGTAGAAAAATGAGAGCAGATAAATTCTCTGGGGAAAAAATGATGTTTTTATGTCTTTTTATTAGTAGATGATTCTATTTTCAATCTATTTCTTTCCACAGAGGTTTCAATTTTTTCCTGTAGTCCCACTGTAACTGGTTTCATTTCTGCTTTCCATAAATAGATGAATCAAGAGACTTCTTCATTCTCCCTATCTACAGACCTCTGCCAAATATTTAACTCTTGTTTTTTCTATTTATGCAAAAGCAGGAAGTAGGTTCAAATTGAACAAAAAGAAATACGCCTGAAATAGAAATACTTGGATTATGAAAGCTGGCCTATTTTATTTTTTTTTTGGTATGTTAAATAAATGGTAATTTTGGGATACTAATTTTATGCCATATTTTCCAAACTAAATTAAGCAATTGAAATTTTAGAGAATACTGGAATTTCCTCTGCTAATTGAATATTATATTATCTCATCTGGGATATGCTCTTGTTTAATATACCACTTCCTCCTTCACTTAGGCATATATCCAATAATCTGCATTTTTAGCATTGTCAATCTAAATATATAAAAATGCACAATTAAAAATTAAGTCAGATACGTGCTAAATAGGATAAATTATATGACAAATACAATACATGTATACATATCCTATTTAGCACGTATTGGATTACCTGTCATCTAGGGGTGGGGGGTGGGGGGAAGGAGGGGAAAAGCTTGGGAAAAAAAAGTTTTTGCAAAGGTCAATGTAGAAAAATCACTCATATGTTTTATAAATTAAAAGCTTTATTAAAAAAAATTAAGTCAGAAATGCTAATAGGAATAGTTATATGGGCATGTTGAGAAAAACTTTTCAAGAAGAAACACTAGAGCTTAAACATTCTACAAAATTGCCACCTATTCAATTTTATTTAAAAAAAAGATTTATTGTGCAACTATGTCTCAAGTCTTGTGCTCCAAACTGAGTCAAAAAGTGCCTTTCTTAAAAGAGGCAAATTCTCCAATTGAAAATCAACCATAGCAAGTTCTAATACTCAATTCTAAAAGTCATTTATTGAAAAAGCCAAGTTAATTTTTTAAAGTATAAGAATCATTCTCAAGTTCCCTTGAATTAGCCTTTCTTTAGAATCTAATTATTTTGAGTACAAGATAGAAATTAAATGGTAATCAAGAATATTATGATTCAACATAGGATTATAGAATACATCATTGGCAGGGATCTGAGAAAGAGTGGAGCCAATGTCTGACATTAAAAATTCCATCTATGATATTCAATATCATAGGTGGTCATTTAGCTTTGCTTAAACATTTATAGTTACGATATTATGAGGCATTTAGTTATATTGTCCATTGTTAAATTGTTTAACCATGCAGGATTGTGTAATACATATATTGTTTCCTTGAAAACTCAGTTGAAGCATGATATTCTACACAAATGAATATTAAATTAATTTTTAAAAGTTCTTATTATGTGCCAAGCACTAGACGTGAGTGATAGAGATCCAACCCTTGAAATATTTCTAATAAGTGGTATACAAAACATAAGGAAGTAGTGGCCAAGAGATGTGTTTTTATCTGGGAAACTATAGCTGGAGGGAGTGAAGTGACAATTGATTAATGTGCCTTCCATGAGGAGTACTATTGATTCAATTACTATATTGAAAGCAAGAAACATAAAGTGGAAGGTATAAACACCTCATAGCAGATAATTGTTCAATATAGGATTGTGATGCCCTTGAATGGCTGAATATACTAAACAGAAGTCTACAACCTGAAGGGTGGGGTTGGAGTGTTGGATTGCTGCAGAATGGAGCAAAGCAACATGTCAATAAAATACTTAGTTTTTATGAAGATTTTCTAATCCCCCACAATTATATATTTTGTTTATTCATATATACATATATGACATATGTATATGTTTTATATACATACATATATATATAATACATACACTTATACACATACACACACACACATATACACACACACATCAATCTCTTTTTTTCTTCCATGGACAGATACTAAGCTCCTCAAGGGTAGAGAATTTTTCATTATTATCTTTATAGAGGCCTAGTACCTAAATTGATAAAAAGAAATTTTCTCATGTATGAATAGCCTATATTAAATTAAGGTTCTAGATCTTATATATTTTCTATATAGATTCTAGATCTTTATATTTTGAGAAAATTGGGGAAATGCTTTTATAAAATACCAAAAAAAGTCTTCTTCATTTTACTTTCCTTTTGCTGGACCTGCAGTTTATAGGGATACAGAATAAACACTTAAATATGATTCATGGTCCTAAGATCCATTTCATTCAGATTCTGGGAATTTGGGCCTAGCATAATTATTGACATAATCTTGTGCCAATTATATTCTATTCATAGCAAGAACCAAATGTCACAAAATCCAATTAATTTCATCTAGATAAATAAAAAGCCTGTTTTCCAACGAATTAGAGTTTTCAGAATAAATTGCTTGAGACTATCCAGATTATCAATTGGTTAGAACAAAGTTAAAATCATCATAATATTAGGAAGAAAAAAAATGACATCACATATACTGATAAGAGTGTTATCCAGACCTACTTCAACCAGCTATGAATTATCATTTATTTTATATTTCTAAATTACATATAAAAAATTTTACTTTAAAAAAATTGAATTTCAAATTCCCTCCCTTAGTCCATGAAAACACAAACAATTTGTATTGATTATACATATGCACTCAGGTAAAACTTTTTTTTTTTCCTATTACAGAGGAATGCAAAGGAAAAAAAAAAGTTTTTTTTAAAAAATCTATTGTTAAGCTAAAAAATAAACCTGAGAGAATAACCAAACTGGTGATGTCATCCTATATAAGGAATGTTTGAAAGATTAGAAAAGTTTAAATTGCAAAAAAGAAGTCTTAAAAATTTGGAGGTGGTGATTTACACCATCACTATTTTCAGATTTTGAATGATAGGTCCTGGAGTAATTGAATTTATTCTAATTGGCCTAATAACCATGAGAAAATTGAAAGAGACAAGTCTGGGCTTGATGAAAGGGAGAAAGAGAAACACAAAAACAAGCAAAAAACTTCAAATTTATTAAAGTTATCTAAAAGTGGAATGGTCTGCCTCAAAAGATCAAACTCTACTCCTTACTTCTACACACTCCCCAACAACTGGAAATCTTTAAGAACTTATTGAGAATATAGATAGAAGGGAAATGTTATTCAAATATGATTTGGAATATATGATTGCTTACATCCTTTTTCATTTGGGTTTTTGTATTTCTCTTAAAGTCTTTTGACCATATTTGGACT
Organism: Myrmecobius fasciatus; assembly: GCA_023553655.1. Taxonomy (NCBI): domain Eukaryota; kingdom Metazoa; phylum Chordata; class Mammalia; order Dasyuromorphia; family Myrmecobiidae; genus Myrmecobius; species Myrmecobius fasciatus. The sequence goes on along the minus strand of JAJPUD010007504.1, from coordinate 12,486 downwards.
TTTCCTCCAGTCTTTCAAATGCTATTATAAGAAAATGTGGAAATAGCACTTACAAAAATAAAGCTGGGAGGAATATTTAAATAAGGCCTAGTACATACTGAGGAAATTTCTATTAGAGGTGAGACCATTTTAAAAACATTCAGGGATCAATTTTTTCCTTCTTCCTCTTTTTTTTTTAAATTTTATGTATTTTGTGTATTTATCAAAAGTATTTATTTATTCAGTATCATTATCAAAGCATTACATTTAGCAATAAGAATAAGGGATATGTGTGTATATGGATGTGTGTGCACATACACACATACACACAAACACACATACAGCTTTTTGAAATGGTTTTCGTTCTCCACCTGCTATATAAATCACAAATGCAATTCATTCTTGTGGAATACAGGAAAGGGAAAGTGTTGCCTATGCACAAATACGAAAGTATTGTTTTAAACATCTTTTAATAGCATCTAGGCTCTACCATGTGCTTGAATGTAACCTGAAGCTTCTCTCTAACTTTTCTGGCTCTCCTCTCCAGCTGTTTTATTTGCTAATAAGCATTACAATTTTCTGCTACAGCCATAGCTATAACCAGAGCCATCAGGAATAACCATTAAAGACATTTCTAAGAGATTAAGATTCCAAAAGAATGGAAAAGGGCCCAAATTGATGAGTTATTCAGTGTTAGGTGTGGCTAGTGGAAGAATTGATTCCTGGGGCAAGCCAGATCAAAGGCTCTGATAGGGATCAATTTATCTTCAAAATCCCTCTTGGTGAGGAGCTGATCTAATCTGAAATCCAAGTTTTGCCAAACTCCTGAGACCCACCCTCTGTAAAGGTCTCCAGCAGTCTCACCTTGCCACACCCTGTCAGAAATCTCAGTCATAGCTTGGAGGTTAAATTTTTCTTATAAAATTTACTTATGGGTTCTCCTATAGCAGCTGCCCTTTTTTGGATCAGTCTACCATGGTACTCTTATCTCCTGGTGTCTTTTCTCCTTATTCCTTATAAGGCCAGATTTGAACTGAGGTCTTCCTGACTTCAGGGTTAGTGACAAATAATATCTTTTTTAAAGTGAATAAAAACTCATCAGCAATTAGGCACTCATGTGCCTTTCCCCCACCCCTGCATTTCTATAAATTTTTTAGGATATGAAACCAGACTGTCTTGGCTCTGGGACCAGGTCTATTCACTGTCAGAACTGCCTCTGAATTATACTGGTTATTTTAATCTGAGCAAGTTAACCAGCTTTTCAGGCAATTTTAAGTTGGAGAAAAAATGTTTATTGGTAAATTTCTTATTTTGAAAATTCCTTATACATATTTTCTTTTAGAAGTGAGATACTTATAGAGCAAAATAACTGATGATACTTCCTTAATATAAACATGTTGACAGATTTTCTATGCCACTATAAGGTTTATATTCCCATGTGAAGAATTTTTGAATGGAGTAAACAAAATGAAAAAAGATATGATTCTGCTAATATTTCTGCATAGACCATTGCATATAAAATGTGGAAATTCTCTTTAGTAGCTATTCAACTTTTTATTCATTTCTTGGTAGAAACAGCATGGAGAGAAGTTGAAGAGATGAATGGCTCAAGACTTCTCTCCTCACTCTTCAGTTCAGATAGTCTCATTATTTCAGGTTTGTGTTGGTTTAAAATAAATGTAAATGGTAATTTTTGTTTGTTTTTACCAAATACTTGATTTATGTTTTCTATTGGTCAGCTAATAATCTGTTTTTGTGAATAGCTTTGGAGACAGGATATTTTCTCAGACTGATTTTTTAAAATGGGTAAGTCCTAAGGCCATTTCCTTTATCTTGTTTCTGATTTAGCATTTTTAACTTTGAATGAATGTGGTCTGCTTCCCCTTTTGGAAGGAATTGAAGTATCTTTTGGAGAAAGGTGAAAGGAAAAGAAGGTAGAAATGCTGATTATTGCTCCCTTTAGGTCACACAACAGCAGCCTCATTCTAGATGCAGGGGAAAGTCTTACTGCATATATATATATATATATATATATATATATATATATGCACTGACTTTTAGAACACCTTGTATAGAAAGATTAAACAAAATGATCAATGTATTCTATTGAGATCTGTAAAATGAATGTTTTCAGTCCATTGAGTAGATGCTACAAGAATGACTTTTGTCAATCTGAAATAATGATTACCAAAATGGCAAAAAGCAGGATCTTAATTCCCAGGCAAGGAAATTGCAATTCAGAGTCATCTCATAGTACCAAGGTACAGAAGTACCCAGGATGGGCAGAAGAACAAAGCAGGGTTAAATATATTTCAACAGAGAGGGAATCTCAGGAGAGGCAGTTCCCAGAAGCTGTTACATAAGTTGTTTTGCACAGCTGAAAATCCACAGAGGCCAGGAAGGCTAGGAACTGGCAACATCTGGTCAGAACAGGCTCCTTTGTCTGTTCTTTTTTCTTCTTTTAGTGTAGTTTAAATAGTCCTCTTTTAACTGATTTCCATTGCTCTCAGGCATTTCACAGGCCAGGGGCCAAGCAAGATCAGCTCATTCACCAATTTATAGAAATATGTAGCAACAAATTGTGCAAGAAGAATTGGCCAGTGAAGGATAGGGCCCATACAGAAAAGAATATCCAGGTGGTGAGATAATTAGCTTTTGAAGTGAAAGGCTATCATTGTTTTTACTTATATGAACCTAAAGAATTTTTAATCATCATTTAGATAATGGGGTAGTGTCTCAGAATAGACTCATGAGGACTTCATCCTAAACAATTTTTAAATGATTTTTATCATTGCAACTTTTACCTCTGTAAGAAAACTGACAGACTTTCGCCAACTATAACCAAATTATACAACTTGGGTATGGAAGAAAATTCAGAAACAATAGTATTCACCTGGCTGTCTTCCAATGTTCAGCACACCAGGGAAAACTGAAAATTGCCCAGAGCCGGGAGAACCCAATAATGCAACCACACCCTTCCTGTTTCTCAAAAAAAGAGTCAAGAAATCTTAACAAATCAGTCTAAAAGAACCAAACCTGTGACTTTGAATCATTAATTAGCAACTAATATCCACTCTTTCACCTCCTTTAGTATTTCAAATACTTCTTCCTTTACATATAATCTGAATTACATTGGGTACTAATTTGCAATGTATTTCAAATAACCCTTGTATCTCTGTGAAACTTATTTTATTATAGTGCTAACTTAACAAGACATTCTATTAATAGATAATCTTTGTCTTTTATTTTGTTATTTTTCCTTGTTTTGTTTTTAGTTTTAAATAAACTAAAAAATGTTAAAAATTAAAAAAGAAGACAGGCACAAGAGGACAACCATCTCTGCTGTTAAATGTAGTGTTCCATATTCCCTACTTGTATAATTTCTTATCTCGTTTCTGGGATCATATTTGGTGATTATAAGTTAATAGCTTTTGATTTAAATTACATTTTTGTGCTTTCCATTTACATTGTTATAGTCTTATACATTGCTTCCCAGTTTCTTATTATTTCACTTCGCACCAGGTCATATCCTTGGTTTTCCCTTGGTCTCTCTCTTCTTCTGATTCATAATTTCTTATATCATGACAATATTCCATTAAATTCATGTAGCACAAGTTATTTAGCCATTCCTTGCACAATGATTATTGACGTTGCTTCCAATTATTTGCCATGATGCTTTCCTTATCAATCCCTCATTTTTGTATATTCCTAGCATTAAGATCTATGGGACAGAAGCTATGGCATATTTATCTTTTCCTTAACATAATTTAAAGTTACTGTCCAGAATGATTAGACCAATTTGTAGTTCCATCAACAATGAACTAGTGTGTAAGTCAATCAATTAGACTTAGACCTAGGATGATGGCAAGAGAAGTAAAAAGAAGGAATTTAAATGAGAGATACTGTGAAAATAGAATTTTTTTCAATGGATATGTGATATATGGAGGACATCAGAGTGGGATATGATAGGTAGTTAGGTAGGAGGGAAATCAGGAGAAAATAAATGTCATAAAATTTTTGAGAGAAAAGATTATTTAAGAGGAGGGGATCATAAGTGGCATATGTTAAAGAAAACTCAAGGAAGTATAAGGTCTTTTCCAATAATAAAATTCTGTGATTCGAAAATTATTTTTCCTGATGGAAATACAAAAGAAAAGAAACAAGATGGAAAAATAATCAGAATGAGCTAATGGGGTTTACATTTATAATTGTTAGCCTTTGGAAGTAGAAAGTTGGTACTGTAATTGATGGTAAGGGAAAAAAAAAAAACTTTCATTCACTTACCAGGCTCTCTATAAAATATCTGTTTTGTAACATGTTGTACTAGGTAGCAGAAAGAATATAAAATTAATTAATAATTAAGACATTAGGTATACGGATAGAGGATGAAAGTATCTTCTTTGTCACTCAATACTTGGAAAGACATGTTATCAACATCCACCCACTCTTGGGAAATACCATCCAAACTTTATCTTTTTCTTTTGTGTGGGCTGAGCATACCACAGTAAAATGGAGGCTTTCACCAAGTATTTTAAACATCTGTTACATAAGGAAGTTAACAGAAATAAAACCTTATTTGCTTAAGTGCCAAATGTCAGACAAATAGGCTTTTAAATATGAATTGTACATTTAAGGTATTCGATCTATTCTTTGACTTGGAATATTTCAATAAAGAAAAAAAATTAGATTAAAATCCTTCAGAATTCTCACGAATTATGTAGCATAAGTTCCTTAATTTGTGAATTTCTTCTTTATTTCCTTTAGGTGACAGTGATTGAAGTAAACAAAAACACTTCTTATCTAAGTAAATATGTTTATTACCTTAATGTCTGAAAATTTAAAAATAATTTTGTTAATGTTAAAATTGTATGAGATATTTGTATTTGTCGATGTAATATCTTATTTATGTGAGAGAAGGAAATGAAAATTAATGAATGATGAATATTTTTAAAAATCAATGAAAAGTAATTGGAAAACTCTTCAAAATATCATCTATGCTGTGATTTGTTACCAGAATTATTAGTATAAGAATATGTAAATAAAAATATTAGAGTACTCTTTAATCTAAAAAAAGGCCCTATTTTAAACTAAAAGTGTTAAAAGACTGTGAAGATGAAGTACTTAGCAGCTATAAATATGTTCAGCGAGGCAGAGGACAAAAATATTCTTAACTTGGAATAGTTAATTCTTAATTTGAAATGAAACAAGCAAAAATAATGATATTGTTTTTATTTATCAGTTTGAAATGTACTTATTGCATCTTAAATGTGCCAGGTACCATTGTATGTGTTAGGACTAGAAAAATAAAAATAGATATTCCTTGTCATCAAGGAGCTTATTTTCTACCAAAGCACACTGTTATAGTTGTGTATCAGTGATCATGAGTTAATGGAAAAATGAGTGCAACTCTGGTATTCAGGATACTAAGGTTTTAATTACAGATAGGAAATAAACTATGTGACCTTTCCTTAAACCTTTCTGGATCTCATTTTTTTCAGCTGTGATATAAGGAAATTGAATTAAATTTTTTCTAAGGGTAAATCCAGCTCTTGAATCTTATAAAAGAGCTCAATAATTTCAGTTATATTTTCTAGTACATTTGTGACCATTTTAAGTGTTAATTATATCCTGATCCTACAGTTGTTTGAAGGGATTTGGACCTTCCTGCACTACAGCATGAAAGTGAGCCCAATGACCTTGAAGTTCCTTTAAGTCCCATTTTCTCTGACTCTCATAATTCACAAAGAGCCTTAATTTCAATTTTCTGGTGTATGCCTTTCAATGTCACCATTAACACTTTTCTTAATCTCCTCTCTGGGTCCTAATGAACACAAAGGAGAGAAAAACAGAATCCCTAAAATAGAATATTGAAATAAGCATTTTATCTGACAGTATTCATGACTTCCATTTACCAAGAACAAATAGTACAAAACTGTATTGGGGACTATTTAAAGGTCAATATTCCAGTATTATAGAATGTTAAACCCAGGAAAATAAATATAATGTTCTTGCACTTAATAAGCCAGAACATTTTAAATATGTGACATGAACCAATTAGATCAGCCTCTAGTACATTATCATTAAAAATGGTAATAATCTTCATTGCAAGTGGATTAGTAAATTGCTCTTGACCTGCTTTTCCCATCTATTCAAATGACAGACCAGACTGCCACTGTTTTCCTAAGAATTATATTCAATATGCTTGCCCCAGTATAATAAACCTGAGCTCTGTTTGAATGAAATTAACTCAGGATAATAAATTATGGAACCACATCTCTGAGTGGAAGGCTGCCAAAGGCTGAGAAAAGTTTGGTTAAGTATTTATGTTTTTCATTATTAATCCAGAAACAGTACCTTTCAATAAATAACTAAAGATTAACCAATAGAAACTGAACTGCCCTTCTGGAACAACATAAAAGGTTTGAAGTATTTTAAAGATTTTCTCCTACTGCTCCCAGAGCTATCAGATTTACTCTGTTTTATATTGACAATATTAACTAAGTCTCAGACGCTATTTGGGCAAGTCACTTGTCCTCTATCTTCCTCAGTTTCCTCAACTCTTTTGCTGTTGCTATTCAGCTATTTTCAGTTGTGTCTGATTCTTCATGAACCCATTTAGGGTTTCTTGGCAAAGAATCTATAGTTATTTTGCAATTTTCTCCTTCAGCTCATTTACAAATAAGGAAAATGAAGCAAATGGGATTAAGTGACTTGTCCAGGTTCTTATAGCTAATAACTGTCTAAAGCTAGAATTGAACTCAGGAAACTTTCTTTCTGACTTCAGCCCAAGTATCTTATTCACTGTACCTTCTAGCTGCCCTTTCACAACTATAAAATGGGACTAATAATGACTATATATAAGAATGGTTGAGAGGATCAAACACTAAAATATTCATAAAGATAATTTCATAATATCTGTCATATAGTAGATAATTAATAAATGCTTATTGCCTTTTACCCATAAGAAACTTTCCTAATGTGATTTTTATCAGGTTACCTTTTCCTAAATAAATAAAATGTTTACTATTTTAGAAATATTTTTAAAAATCTTCCTTTATCCATCTTTAATTTTGAGCTACTAATTTGAGGGATAAATAAGTAGAAAGATAATGTACAAATAACTGCATATGAGCCTAACTGTTGCCTATTTCTTCACTTTCTTTGAACCTATGAAACACATAAGGACCAATAATGCAAGGGTTAATCACAGTTTGTTTTGCTTTCTTTTCCTTAAAATTTACTTTTATAGACCAGATGAACAGACATGTAAATTAAGTTTAAAAAGAAATATGCTTTGGAATGAATACATACTTTCCCAGGGAGGGAGAGGGAATTAGAAAATAGAATTATCAATTTTTTTTTGGATGTGTGTGGGGTTAATCTCTTTATTTTATTCTTTTACTTTTTGTTGTTTGCCAATATATTGAAACATGTTTTGAGTAATAAATTAATTAATGATTACAAACCTAAAAGTTGGACATAAACTTTTCAAACATCTTTTTGGAGTAGTGCCATGAAGGCTCACTTTCCAACTTAACGATTCCTCTTTCCTCATTTTTCTGACAATAATTCAATCTCCTATTTGTATCATGCTGTCCCTTTGTTTAAGTTCTATATAAATTTGAGTCCTGAAAAGTTCTGGGCTTTTAACTGGAACATAGTTACCTACTGTGTGATGCCCACTGCAAGAATGGAAGTCACAGCTTGAGATTTTTCCTGCTAGCAGTTGTTCTTTTGTGAGCAGTAATAAAGTTTGTTAAGGCTTTCTTTGTGTGGGCTGTCACTTTATATCTGAGCTCTGCTATACTAAACTGTTTCATGGAGTCATTGATTTCTGCTTGTTCTATTCTAATTATCGTGCAGTCTATTACTTGGGTAAAATTTACCATTAGCTGTCTAATCAAATGATTCATTTATTTCCTCTGGAGCTTTTATTTCATTTAAAACTGTTTTGCTTCATTTGTTCTCGTTAATTCATATTGTTATTGTATAAAATGTATTTTTTATTTTATTCTTTCCTCGAAATTGTTATGGTATTGCTTTACATTACTAGGATAGATTTGGAAATCTCTGGTTCTATAATAATTCTGTAGAGTGGCTGTTGTTATTTTGGGTTTATGAACTCTACAGGCTTAGTTCCTGAAATGAGTGTTTGCACCAAAGCCTGGCTTTCCCCCCAGTTCTGCTTTTGGGTGCAGTGAGCTTCTCTTCTTGTTTTTGCTAAGATCACCTGGATTCTTGTACTGACTTCTAATTCAGGACCCCCAAGATTTGAGTTTCATGTCTCTGAGTCTCTAGGGCCTTGTTTGCCATCTCTGAGCTAAGTGCTAGGTTCCTTAGAGCCCTAATTTATTTCCTGGTCTGAGCCACTAATATATCCAAACTGTTTTCAGCTACTATTAATGGCTTCCTATACTTACCCTCTGAGTTTCTGATCAAGCTGAGAACTTTTCATGGAAGCCTTTTTTCTTTCTGCCCTAAATATAGAGGCATGCAGTTTATACACTTTTCTGACTTGTCCCTAGTCTTACTGTGTGGCAACTGTTTTTGTTTCTTTGTTTTTGCCCCTGAGCTTTGGTGACAGTACCCATTCCAATTGTCTATGGGCTCTGAGTTTTTATGCTTTTATATGGTGGAAGAATTAACTTACTGAAATTTCTTATTGGATTTTTGAGCATTCTTTGGTGCAAAGTAAATTGTAGTTTTTGTTTCAAATATTATAGCTTCTATTCAGCTAGTCAACATGTCCAGAAGACTCTACACCATCCATGTATGTTTGTATCTATTATTTCAATCTATATCTATATTAAGCCTAAAGTACTATAGAAATGCTAGTTATTTATGTATTTTTTTACTATTTTACTATTCCTTCTGCATTTCTTACTCTTCAAAAAAAAAGATTTGGTCTGATTTCATAGGAGGAAAATATGCTTTATTGATAAACAATAAGGAAGATATAATTTTGAAACAACACTCATTGTTGTGCAAGGAAGAAGAGAAATCTGTGTAGAATGCCATGATACTGACTTTTGAGCAGCTATATATTAGCGTGAAAGTTTTAGGAACCTAGAAGCTGGGATGGAAAAAAAAATAGCAGGGTGGTTGAACAAGTGGCATTAAAAGAAAGGTAAGACAGCAACAATATTATAAGATGATTAATTCTGATGGACATGGATTTTTTCAACAATGAAGTGATTCAGGCCATTTCCAATAGACTTGTGATGGAGAGAGGTATCTTTATCCAGAAAGGACTGTAGGGGTGAATTTTATCACAATATTTTCACCTTTTTTGTTGTTTGATTGCTTTTTGTTTTCAATCTCATTTTTTACTTTTTTGATCTGATTTTTCTTGTGCAGCATAATTGTAGAAATATGTATAGAAGAATTGTATGTTTAACATATATTGAATTATTACTGTCTAAGAGAAGGGATGGGGAAAAAGGAAGCAGAAAGAGGGAGGGAGAAAAAATTTGGAACACAAGGTTTTGCAATGGTGAATATTGAAAAAAAAATGTGCGTATATTTTAAAAATAAAAAAAAAAGTTAAAAAATAAAAATAAAAGGAAAGTAAGTAGGCCAACCATTTGCTTTGAAGTTATTCCAGGAATTCATTATAGCCTCTTCCATCCTAAACAAAAGTCAGAAAGGAATATGATTTTGCTTTTTAAAATTAAGGGGGGAAAATGCTGAAGACCTCTTTTGTTGTTGTTGTTGTTGTTTTGTTTGTTTGTTTGTTTATTTGTTTTTCTTTTTTCCTGCCCTGGTCTGATAGACCATTAGATAGAGGAGAGTTTCTAACTTGATTTTTTACTCGAGACATATCTTTTTCCTTTTCAAGTATAAATATTTTACTAATTCATTTGGACAACATTAATTAGGCACTTATTATGATAACTGGTCTGGCAATCTAGCCTCCAAAAATATTTCTGATATAAACTTTATTGTTTGAGGAATTTTATAAGAGGAATCTAGTAGCAAGAAAAAGACATTTAACATCCAACCCTGCTGTGTTATTTTCTTTGAGAAGAGTATAATATTATTTTAGCTAATCATTTAAAATTTATTTTGCATTGCTCCTCATTATGTCCAATCTGTTTCAACCAAATGGTTCTGACCTGCTTTATGTAATTCAAAGACAGCATGCCTTGTTCTAATTCCATGCCTTTTCATAGACTGCTCCCCATGAATGGAATGTTCTTTTTTTCCATGTCTTTACCTCCCAGAGTCCTTTTCTTTCTTTAAAGTTCATTTTAGGTGATTTTTTTTCTATAGGATACCTTTCTTGACTTTGCCAGTTGTTAATGTTCACTCCTTATTCAAATTATCAAATATTTATCAAATAATCAAATTGTCAGATATAATCTGCCAAAATGTTAGGTGTTCTAGTCCATTGAAAATTCTTGAAATCAGGATTTGCTTTTCAGTTTGGGCTTTGTAAATTCAGAATTTAGCACATACCTTATGGCTAGTTGTGGTTAATAAATATTTATAGGATTGTTTTGTATTGTATTGAATTAAATTTTAAAATCTATCCACAATTTTTCCTTCTTTCCCTCCCTCAGGAAATCAGGTCTATGATGAAGAAAAAGGTTCCTAGAAACTTTTTAAAGGATAAGACCAGAGATAAGTATTAATAGCAAATACAATATTTATGAGCAAGCATTTTTATTACTGCTCTGTGGTCATAGTTTTTAGGGATTTTAGTTGGAAAGCTAAAATTGATGATTACAATTTTTGTCATCATTCAAGTTAATACATACATGCATACATACATATATATACATATGTATGTATATATATATATTTATATGATGTTTAAGTATTAAAAGATACATACTGTATCATCTATTTCTGGATGATTGCTTTTGAGGTAAGGAACAGATAACCTTTGGTTTACCTTAATATTCAGAAATATTGTGCTTCTAATTAAACTACTTTTTTTCATGTCCCAATTGAATTTAACACACAGAAAACCCTTAATCCATGCTAGCAAGAGGAGGAAACAGAGACAGAGAGACAGGCAGAGAGACACAGAGGGAAAGAAAGACAGAGAAAGAGAAACTCAGAGACACACAGAGAGATTTTCTATGATTTTAAAAGTCTATTTAGAATAATTGCTGATACTTATATATTGTACTCTATAAATGCTGGCTTTTAATATAACTGCTGCTGCTACTGCTGTTTCTATTACTACAATTTTATATTTGCTCCAAACTAGAAGACCTTTATAGGAAAAAAAAACAAAAAAAAAACAAAAAGCAATGGTCATATTTCCATTTAGCAGATAAGAACACTGAAGAAATATAGTTTCAGTAACCTGATGCTGGTCATTTAATTAAGTAGTATTGGAAGGAATACACCAGGAATTGATTCCCAAGACAGTACTTTCTATACTTTTCTCATGTTTATGATTTTAAAAAATTGAAAATGGATAGGTTTTTTAATTAAAGTTTTTTTTTGTTTGTTTGTTTTTTTACTTTCAAAACATATGTTCGGATAATTTTTCAACACTGACCTCTACAAAACTTGGTCTTTCAATTTTCTCCCCTTCTGCCCACCTCCTCCCCTAGATGGCAAATAATCTAATATATATTAAACATGGTAAAAATATATGTTAAATCTAATATATGCATACATATTTATACAATTATCTTGCTGCACAAGAAAAATCAGATCAAAAAGGGAAAAAAGGAGAAAGAAAATAAAATGCAAGAAAACAACAATAATAAGAATGAAAATGCTATGTTGTGCTCCATACTCAGTTCCCACAATCCTCTCTCTGGGTATAGATGACTCTCTTCATCACAAGATCTTTGGAACTGGCCTGAATGATCTCATTGTTGAAAATAGCCATGTCCACCAGAATTGATCATCATATAATCTTGTTGTTGCTGTATAAAATGACCTCCTGGTTCTAGTCATTTCACTTAGCATCAGTTCATGTAAGTCTCTCTAGGCTTCTCTAAAATCAGTCTGCTAATCATTTCTTATAGAACAATAATATGAAAATGGATAGATTATTTATTGTTGATAAATTCCTGATAGGAAGCTAATAGAAATAGTACAAAACTAAAAACAAATAAACAAAAATACTAGAATAAAGCTTTTAAGAATCCAACTTAAATTTTATGTATAATTCTTTTAAACATATTTCCATATTTGTCATGTTGTGCAAGAAAAATCAGATCAAAAAGGGAAAAACCACAGGAAAAAAAAAAGGGACAAAAAGGATGAAAATATTGTGCTTTGAAAAAAATACTATACTTCCTTTGACATTCAGTCACCATAGTTCTCTGAATGCTGATGGCATTTTCCATCCCAAGTCTATTGGAAATGCCTTGAATCATTGTCTTGTTGAAAAGAGCCAAGGCTATCATGATTGATTATCATACAATCTTGTTATTTTGTACAATGTACCCTTGGTTTTGTTCACTTCACTCAGCATCAGTTCATATAAGTCTTTCTAGACTTTTCTGAAATCAGCCTGCTCATCATTTTGTAAAATTG